>VFXL01000092.1:47861-60000 GCA_009761765.1 Phenacoccus solenopsis | reverse complement strand
CGCGTTAGAAAGAAAAGGCTTCAACAAACAAACAAATAAATAAATAAATAAAAAAACAAACCAAGATGACTGCAATAGTGGATTTCCGCATAAGCGGAAGTCCGCTAAAAACAAGCATAGGAGATTTTACATCAATAAAATAATATTGTTGACAAAGTCCAAAATGATTAATACTTCAGTAATAAAAAAAAAAAACTCTTAGGTTTCTAAATTTTATCAAAACGTCTAATCAAAAGAAGAAATTCCACGTTAAAAAAAATGGCATTAAATTTCAAGAAAAAAATGCATGCATGAATGAAATCTGACATTTTTTGCATATTTGTAAACGACGTTCATTTGAAGAAAATTAAAAAAAATAAACATGATTTTTTTTTTATCATTTCTAATAGAATCATACATAAAAATCGTGATGAAATACTTGTCAAATCTGGCACTTCGCTAATTGGACGGGTAAATGGTGTTGGAAAATAGGTTATCGCCAAATTTAAAATTCTAATTTATTTATCTATGTTGGTACCAATGACACAGGCGAATTTCACGAGGTGTATGAACAAAAAAAACCTGATGCAAACCATTATATCCGATCTATATCTACACCATAAACGACGATTTAACCAATGTAATGGGCAATAATTTTTCTTTCTTTTCTTTCCTTTTTTAGCTGAGTTTTTAACAAAACGATAGCTATTACAGCCTACCTGATTTGGGAAGGGAAGGTCGGGGGAGGGTGCGGTCTTCAAATCTTTGCGTTTCAGACCATTTGTAATCATCTGGCAAATGTCCAACTTTTTGGTATATATATATAGATTTATATTTCCGAAAGGTGAGATCCAAAATATACATTTCGTGGAAAGGTGAGCTCCATTTTGGAAAGGTGAGATCCGATTTCGGATCTCACCTTTCTTAGCGTGTATATCGAGTTTTTTGACATCAGGATACCATCAGGAATGCATTGCCCAATTTTTGCCCGGATCTCATCTTTCCACTTTTTCGGCCAACATATACGAAGTCAGTTCGACGTTTGTTTTGCAGAGAGCGCTCTACCAGAGTATATCTAAGTGTTACGTTTCGAAACAGATGAGATCCGCGCATTCGGCAACAACGCGGATCTCATCTTTCCGTTCCTTATATTCGGTATTGAATCACGAATACGTTATACTTTAGGCAGCAAGACGTTTTGAAATAAAATCAAATTAAGTGTTTGTTATGAAATCAAAAACAGGTCTATTTTGCACTACCTTAAATTACTTAAAGATAACTCTTCCAGTTAGCAACGAGAAAATAATCGTGTGAAACAAGAGTCCGTTTACCAACTGTAAAATACTTTAAAATAAATTTTAAATCATTTTGTAAAAATTATTTATGTTGTTAAGACACTTTGACAAAATAAGCACTTTAAATATAAAAATAAAACAAGATTCGAGAAAAATTTTGAACTTCCAGCTGACTTCATGGAAAAAAAAATCAGAAAGTCTTTAAACTTGAAGGTAATCTTTGAAAAACTAAAAATAAATTGAGATTCGAAAAAAAAAACGCGAACTTTAAGCTGAATCTAAAGGAAAAAGAGAAGCAAAATTCAGGATATTTCAAATTTTGAGGTAATCTCTAAGAAAACTAAAAATAAAATGAGATTCGAGAAAAATGTCAAACCTTGAGGTTAATGCTAAAAATCATCATTTTTCGAAAAAAAAAAAACAAGAAGAAATTGTAGAAAAATCAAGCTTATGAATAAAAAAATTAGATGCAAAAAAAAAACGAATCTTCTTGAATGGCTAAAATTCACATAAAATTGTTATTTTCAAGAAAAAAAGTTTTTCTTCAGTGTTGTTTTACGTATTTAATTTTAAAAACTTTTGACACAAAAACACTTTATTTTTAAATATCGATACTGTATTATTGCACTGAAAAGGTCTGTTTGCCGAAAACGCGTTATGTATCGATATTTAAAAATAAAGTTTTTTTGTGTCGAAAGCTTTAAAATTAAAAACTGTTATTATTTGCGAGAGCACGTGCTCACTTTGCCGGAAAAAATTAACAACCAGGGAGAAAAACAAGAAAAAAATTAAATATCAAGTTTTAAATACATAAAGCGAATACACATTTATACTGTCCCTTAAGGTAGCACCATATTTCAAGATGTCGAATTTTCATGCTCACTCCCCCTCAAGTTATTCATTTTGGACTCAAAATAAACCTTTAAAAATTTCATAACTTAAGAATAATATTAACACGTGTCGAGCGGAGCTTGAAGTTTTCCCATTTGTATTTATGCTTTTCTAAAGTCTCAAAAATTACTCACTATTAGCTGTTTTTCTTGACATAATTTACGCTATAAATCCTGAAATAAAAGCTGCAATTGTTCTAAAATGCCCATTTATTCCCTGAGGGGAGAGAGGTATTTCCTCAAAATTTGCAAAAATGTATAGAATTATAATTCTGGGAAAACTGCCATGCTATACAAATTTTAAAGAATTTACTTTACGAACAAAGTTTAACTTTTGTGTTTTATTTTTTAATTATTTTATTTTAAAAACTTTACTTTACTTTTTTCCATTAACTTGCCGTATTCTGCAACGAAGGCCAGAGGCGGTGTTTAGATTTTGGATAGGAGGTTGGTAGCTTTAAGGAATTTAAACAGGTTTTCTATTGTTGTTGGGTTGTTTAGGTAGCTGATTTGTTATATTTTTTTCGATAACTTCATATAGAATTCTTTTCAGAAAAATCAAAATTTTATTATATATTTCATTTTGATACACCTACTTGACCAAAAAAAAAAATTGAGGTGTGAATTCCATTTCTATATAACTTCAATATCTGAATCAGAGAACCTCTTCCTACTGTCTTAGATTATTTGAAAATGAAAAAAAAGTGAGCAGCCATGCCGCATCACTGGAGCTCACTTTTTAATCGGGGCTTGATTATATTTGGAGGTAATATTGTCAAGTGAACTTCTCAAACTTATAGCCCATATTCATCACCCCTTATCCGTACTAAAAACACCGAGAAGTTTAATCTGAAATATGTAGAATTTTTTGTCCTCCAAAATTGGAAAAGTTCATACTTTTCAGTTGCTTAAAGCTTCTCAAGCTTGACTCAATTTTGGACATACGCTATTTGGGATCCATTTACAATCGATTTCAACTTAAATTCAAGGGGCTCATATTTTGACACCAATCAAATCTACACACAAGGATTGACCCTTCTAGGTTAATTTGATGAGGAAATATGCGAGATTCATGAAATATCACATTGTGATTTCCCCTCCAAAAGCCGTTTATTTTCGTTTTTTCGTTTACTCCCACAAAATGTTGAGGACAACCACCCTCCTCATTCCGCTTCAAAATCACATGTGAAATTAGCATACAGCATACTTCTCATCGTTATTAATCATTCAAATTCATATTTTTCAAATCCTCGTTTTTTGAGACTCCTTAAGCTCTATTCAAATTTTGATAATCCGCCATTCTGGATTGATTTTGACCCTAATTCAAAAGGTCATAGTGCCAAACTAACCCCACACACAATATTTGAACTTTTTGGTTGATTTGATGAGGAGATAATATGAGATATTAAAGAAATTTCATAACTCAAAACTTCCTCAAAAAGCTGTTTTTTGCCCTAGATCCCCTCAAAATATACTTAAGAGGCTGAAATTTGGATATGTTAAAGTCCGCAACTTACTTTTTCGTCTGAAAAAAAACGAAAATTTTAAGGAATTTGCCCTCTCTCCAGCTCCTCTCAAAATTTGTGAACCATTATTTTGAGGTTATTAAAAAAAATGATATTTGAGAAACTCCATAAAATGGCTCTAACCGTATTTTTAGCAAAATTCATGTAAATCACTTTCTGTGCACTTCTCCACTTTCCTCCCTACGTCTTTCATCAAATCCATGTTTTATACATGTATAGTTTATTCAATTTTACAAAAGTAGGCTGCATCGAAATTCACTTCTCACAATGAACGCATAAAAATTTTTCACATGTTCATCAAAATGCAATAATCGCTCAAAAAAAAAAAAAAAATAGATATTTAATACGTAAATACTTGCTAGCCTACTGTCCACATGAACATTTGTCTCAAATAAAGTATACTTTATTAGATTTGAATAAAATAAAAAAAATACACGAAATTACCATACAATATTTATGGCAACGTTGCTGGATCTCGACTTATCGAAACGTTATCGTCAAAAATGGTTGTATATGTGTATAAGATCTCAGCTTTCCATACTTTACTTACGGATCTCACCTTGTTCAAAACTTCTCAAATAATTTATTTTAAGAATTTGTTACCCCTCTATGGTGGTTATGTATCAGATGCTATAAATAAGCAATTACCCTTCCTATATATTCCATAATTTGTAAATTTTGAGTCGGATCTCAGGTTGCCCAGTTTTTAATCGGATCTCACCTTGATAGATTTACGTATATATTATATATATTTTTCACGCGTAGCGCCGGCGATATTTCGTCGTCTACAGGTAAATGGCATCTTTTTTACAAAGTGGCATCTTTTTTTTGATGCCACTTTACCATCACATTGCTCATCGATTCAGCTATGTGTCATGACGTCACTGGTGTGGTTATTTGGGTGATGCACTTTACCACTAATATTCTATTTTTCATACAAAAAAATTTTTTTCGGTCTACGGTCGTAGTAGCCTCATTTTTTTGATGTTTACAGGTAAAGTGGCATCATTTTAAAAACTTGTTTCCAAGAAAACCTATGAAATTATACATTCCGTTCGCCATTGTGGTGTCGTTAACGTGACATTAGATGCACTTCTGAGGAATGTGCAAAGTGATGCCACTTTGACCATAGATCACTATATATATATATATACCAAAAAGTTGGACATTTGCCAGATGATTACAAATGGTCTGAAACGCAAAGATTTGAAGACCACACCCTCCCCCGACCTTCCCTTCCCAAATCAGGTAGGCTGTAATAGCTATCGTTTTTATTAAAAACTCAGCTAATAAAATTCCATCATGATAATTCATATCTCGAATATTTCACCATCTAATGGTCTAATATCTTCTTACTCTATACTAACATAGCATAGATATACCTGTTTATTCGAGTTGATACGTAATTTTTTTAATTCTGTTGTTTTCAAAAAATGAAAAACACCTTTTATCAACTCTTATTACTATATCCTACGCAACCTTTACCCAATGACTGCACGATTTTTTGCTAGTTTTGACATCAGTACCAATTTTTTGCTCTTTTACTCCTCTCCCCCCCCCCGTTATTCATATTATAAAAGGAACGTCTCAGTTCATTTCTATGAGGATGCTATTACCAAAATTTCAACTATTTGCACGCATATATCATCGCCTCTTTTGGGTGTTGGTCCAGAAATATCTATGTATACTTATGAATTTAAATTTCATGTATAGTTTCAGTTCAACTCTTTCAAAGTGCTCATCCCCTCCGAAATGTTTTTTTCCAAGTACATAAATTGGATGTTATGAAGCGATATATGAAAATATTTGTATTTTGATCCACTGATTTCGAATTTTGTCAATACCTATTTACTGAAGTGGAAACTAGAAGAGGAGAAATGTTTCAATGCATGAAGCTGAGGGGAAAGGAATTTTAATGCATGGGGAGAGGGAGGAGCAGGTAAATCTCATATAGTAGTTATTTTTGTTTGCAACATAATTATGAGTAATTATGAGTAAAATTCACTTCGCCGCCTCTGTCTATTTTTTTTTCAATTCTCTCTTTCCACAAAAAGTTTTTTCAAGTCACATTGTATGTGATAATAATATTCATCGCCATTCATGTTTTTAGGCCTCAGGATTCTTATAAATGATTTTTGAAATGGATTACGCACATATCGGCCATGGTGTTAAAAGCCTTTATTTTTCACAAAAGAAAAAATTTTTCATAAAGTTTGAGCATTAAAAACTGTAACCGTCCGTTGTACCTTTCAATTTTTTTTTTCATTCAAAAATTCGCTTTTCTCATTATTCATCACCCAGATGCTTTCATTTTAAAGGATATGAATCACGAACGAACGAATACCGTATGCATTTTCAGTTTACCATCCGCACACGGGACCATGTCAAAATTACTAAAGCTTCAACACACATTCAAAGTTAATTCGAGAAAACTGTTTTCCACTCGAACGTTTTGGTTTTCTACCCTTGGAAATGTTCTCGGTACGTCCTTTACAAAAATGAAATAAATTTCTTTCCTGAATCGTTGAATCGAAAATTCGAAATAAATGAATTATCATAATTTTTCAAAGAAATGTGAAAAGGGCACACGTGATTGAATGAAAATGCGGAAGAGAAGTTTTCAAAAAACAATACCAAATCGATATTCGGTCAATATGAAAAGCGAAGTTGTATAAAATTTCAGTAGGTAGAAACTTTATTTACTCGTTTGATATAATAAAAATCCGCAGATTTGTAAGTTCTACCGCACCGATAAACGATCATTGGCTTACAACGTATACTGCGGAGATAATTTCGTAACGATACCTTCATCATTAAAAGTCGTTCAACTTTCGCCAGTTGCGAACCCCTGAATGAAGTATATCTCGAACTTGTATGGTTTTTTAATTACTCGTCGCGGCTTAATGGAGTGAAAATTTGATATAACTTTCATTTCCTCGTACGTTTTCGGTTCGTTTCGAAAAGCTTCTCTCGGTAAGAGTTTCAGCAATACTTGGTGATACGAGGAAACATCTGAAGGAAAACGTTGCTCGGTGTAAAGCTAATAACGAACATAGGGGACCATTTGTATTCATTAGGGACTAAACCGAAAGTATTATCATTCAGGACTACAATTACAACAATAACAATTAGCCTTTATTTGAGAAACTATAAACAAACAATACATGGTTTACCGTTTTAAAAAAGAAAAAAACATCATTGTACATAGTCTCCCATTGCCCCCTGGTTTTGGGCAAAGGCCTCCCTTAACCGTGCCCACTCGAGCCGGTCATTCGCTATCCTTGAAAATTGCTTGTTGTTTAAAAACTTTTTCATGGCATCCCCCACCTCCTTTTTTGCGCCCCCTTTTTTCTTTTTGTCATTGGGTTCCAGAAAAAAATTGTATACGCCCACCTATCATCCTTCATTCTTGACACGTGTCCCTCGTCCCTCCCAATCCCATTTTTGTCTTCTTACGACATGTACCACATTATTTGTATTCTTTAATTTTGAGTATATATTTGCTATTTTTATTCTATCTCGCCTCTTCATACTGAGGATCGATCTCATCGTCGTATTTTGCGTTGTTCTTATTTTAATTTCATCTTTTTTTGAGAGTGCCCATGTTTGTGAACCGTAGGTTAGAACGGGTATCACACAGCTATTAAATATGGAAGCTTTTAGGTGGTTTTTAAATTTTCCCTTGAAAATAAATTTTAATGACCAAAATTTTTTCCATGTGGCTGCAATTCTTATTTCTATCTCCCTTTCCATACTGTTCTCCAAAGATATCAGTTGTCCTGAATATATAATTTCTTCAACTTTTTCTATTTTTTTCCCTTCAATTTTCATTTCAGGATTTGGAGCTTTTGTCAGAATTTTTGTTTTTTCATGGTTTAGTTCAAGACCCGCTAATTTGCTCTTTTCCTGTAGGTCAGGGATCATCAAATTTAATTCTTCCAAATTTTTTGAAATGATCACCACATCATCCACAAATCTTAAATTGTTAAGATACTCTCCATTTATTTTAATCCCTACACGTATTGTTAAAATTTGCCAATTATTTTATTTTTATAAATTTTTTTTATTGTTAATTTTGTATTATCTATGAAAAATTGCAAATTTGCTGAAATTAAACCATTGACGAATGAAAATTTTTTCCGGTTTTACGTACACCGTGCGACCGATTATACCCTATACAAGCAAAATGCCAAATTCCTTCACTAAAATATGGAGTAAATAAAATATAGCAGCAATGCCATTCGATTTCCAAAAATATAAATAAAAATTGATTCAGCAAAAAATTTACAAAAATTGAATGCAAAATCATTGATCATTAAAAAAAATATATTTTTTAAATCACTGGATTGTGAACAAAATCACTGATTGATATTTTTTTTATCATTAGAAATGTAAGAAAATGAAGTAATGAAAATTTTAAACCTGATTCTTATTGCTCATGAATTTCTTTTTTCAAAAGTTAATTTGGTGCTGTGCTTCTTTCCTGAATCATTGAATCGAAAATTCGAAATAAATGAATTATCATAATTTTTTAAAGAAATGTGAAAAGGGCACAACGCATAATTCTGAATGGTAAGACATGTAGTTGTACATTTTCACCACTGAGCACGGAGTGTGCCTCTATAAACTTGGTACAGGTAGCAAAAGCAATTTTCTTTTTTATTATTTTTTTTATTTTTATTATGGAGGCCCCTGCAACGAAAAAGGCCCCTTCATCACGCAGGAACCGGGCCCCCAAAATCCTGAGCACGCCCCTGAGTTATGACGAACGAATCGCCTGCACCAAAGAGCCAACAATGAAATTCAAGTATTTTCAAATAGCTTAGGATTCGCTGGTAATAATTTTGTTTAGAGTACTGAAGGTCTGAAGGCACGAATGAGGTCAAGTAGAATGGGGGGTGGGGTCAAAATGCCCCCTCACTCGCGAGACAATCTAACCTAACCCAACTTTGAGGTAAGGAATGTAGGTCTGAAAGTTCCGAGTCTGAAGGTGTAGTATAGAACTCTCTTGCAACACGATTCTACACATATTGCTTGAATTTGATTGGTTCCTCCTTGGTGTTGGTGATCCGCTTCAGAGTTATGTTGTATGTTGTTCTTCCTCGTCTACGGTTCGTGGTTGGCATTCACATACTTCGTTCCCTCATGACGTACTATTTCTCGCCTTATTATAAAGGTGGAAAGTTACAATTTTTTTCTGCTACCTTGACATTGAAAAGTTTTTTAGCAATTTTTTATTTTTTTTTATTTTCAAAGAATTGTAGGATTTTCAAACTTTTCGAAACATCATTTCTATAAAAAGTTTTCGTGTTGCAAGTGATGTGAGAGCCGTGTTTTCAGCGCTCCCACACTTGCTCACTTTTTTGCTTTTCGTCATGAAAGGCTCTCGCTCTTCTCTTGCTCTTTAGAACATTTAAATTATAACTGCCCTCACTCTTTCGCTCTTCTGCTTTTTCATAAACTGTGACTCTTCGCTCCAGGCTCTCTCTTTAAAATTTTCCACACTCTTCCTCACTCTTGCACCAGCTCCCGCTCTTCAGAATTTTTGAAGAGTAGGAATTTTTGAGCCTTTTAAGAAGTGGGGGCGAGCACATAAAAATTCCAACTCCAATATGTATAAAATAAAAATTTATAAACAAAAACGGATTTAATTTTCCCTCAAAAAATGTTTTTTTTCTCTCTTTCATTAGTCATTTTAGCATTGTAAAGAAAGTGCTTATGACATATGAAGATGTTTATGTGTAATAAGTACTAGTATACTGCTTTTACTGGCACTATGTACAAAAACCCGCGTGAACCTTCACTTTCATTTATATTTTACAAAAAAGGGAAATGAAAATCACAGAATGTTGCATACTTGTACTGCACATCGCAAAGATTAAAAAAATGGAAAAAAAGCCAAGAGCCTTAAAAATTAGTTGGCTCGGGGGCTCTCGTCATTTTGATTACATTTAATGATGAACACTTTTCAAATAATTTGGCAGAGTTAATATTGCTCGCTCGCTCCCGTTAGTTTTGAGATTCTCATTTTTTCGTCTCTTGCTCCCACTCTTGTTCTCCAAAAAGTTTGGCTCTTATGGGCTCTCGCTCCCGCTTTCTCGCTGCTCTCACATTTTACTCACATCACTGCGTGCAATCATGAAAAAATTACATAAAAAGTGTATATAGAGCGGTGCGACGTGCTCCTAGAGCTTTCGAAAGAACGAAAGATACCAAAATTTAGCGTTTGCTGGGAATAACTATTTTTTCAAAAAAAAAAAACAAACAAACAAACAAACAAAAGGAATATTTGCTGAAATAAATTTAAAAAATATGGTACGCGATATATTTGAAGTACTCCACAGGATGAAACTTTCAGGATGTTGTTAAAGATCCCTAAAGTTATACGAATTTCAAAATAAATCTTACAATGGAATTTATTAGGACAAATTTCTCGATTCTCCGGCACAATATTAAACTATTCTTGGTAATTTTTTGTTCAGGACGAATGTAAACTGCTCATTTGGTTGAGTTTGAAAGTATTACTTTTTGCACTTTATATGTATAGTTAATATATTCATATGAAAAATATTTTACGCGCCTAATTATCTTGTATCTATTGATATTTACGAAGAATTTTATAATCTTATTATTCATTCGAAGAAATTAATTTTTTACAGCACTAAAATTATCTTATGTTTATCTGGTACTTGATATGCCCAACATTATACGTAGTTATCGATCACGAAATGTTGTTTAATTTGAAATTATTTAGCCTAATGAAAAATTCCGCGAGTATTTTTAAAAATTGATATTTCCTTTCTGTTGGAGTGTTGAGGTGGACTCATCACGTAGAAATGAAAGAAATAAACACGTGTATACTAAAACGTCTTATATTCACGACTGCTACTGCATACGAATTTACGATTACTTATATAGGGTATTTCTCATGTCATATATACTAGGGGGCTTCGCCCCCTGGCCGCTTCGCGGCCCAACCCCAAATAATAGATTTCGCGTAACGTAGGTGAAAGCCAAAACTTTCGAGCTACACATTCTCCTCGTTCTCTCTTCGTAAGGAAATGTTTTCTGTCAGGAAATGAAAATATCACTTTTGAGCTTTTTTTTGTTATTATATTATATTTTTCGAAAAAATCAAGATATGTCAAATTTTCAAATTCTTTAGTTTGGGGACGATCGAAATATAATTGTAATTTTGAAACACTGCGATTCAAAGCTTCTTCTTCCTTTCCAGGTTCAAAAACAATCATATCTTCGGTAGGTAAATGAACAGCTAGAGCGATCACCGTAGGATTTCTAGCTGAAACGTCGAATTCTAGTAAACGCCATATGACTTCAGAGGCACTAATATACCTAGATTTAATATAACTTTCAATTTCATCTTCTTCTTTATCCAAATCTGGGACAATTGCGATTTTGGCCATTTCAGGTCCTTTATGAATATATTTAAAAAGGTATTTAATGATTTTCACCGAAGATGCTATTTCTACATTACAATGGCAATCAAACTGGAGCAATAACTGTGGGTTATAAGGGACGATCCAGTGATCATTTATTAATCGAGAAGTTTTTGATTTTGTTTTTATTTCTATGTCAAATTTTGCTGGCCGTCTATAATGAACGTAACCACGGTCATCGATGAAGGTATTTTCAACTGATGGTTTAGGAAAGCCTTTAGAACATTTAAAATTTTCAGTGCACGGAGCATTTGAATTTTCTAACCCCCAAGGACCATGAACCATATATTTAAGAACCCTTTCCCGTAAAACTCCATCATATTCATTTATTTCTGGGATAGTGGCTCGAACAAATCGATTGATTTCTGCACAAGTTAATGAAGAACCTTGATCAACACGTATGGCAATATGTGCATGTGGAAGACCCCGTTTTTGGGATTCAATTACGTATAAAATAAAAACCATGTCTCCAAAAATTCTAATTACAGAACCAAAAATTCAACCAAAAATTGGTAGACCTTTAAAAAAAATCAATCCTGTGGAAAACGATGATGTAGTCGACATTCCTAAAAAGCGAGGTCGACCTAAAAAAGAATCCACTTCGACCGAGTTGAAAAATAGCTCCCTTTTACAAAAAAAAATTGGCAGACCTAAAAAAGAAAACATTACTTCATATCAATTAAAAAATAGCTCATTATCGAAATGTTATAAATGTAATTATTGCGGTTCTTATTTTTTTTTGAGGAATCTTCAAGAGCGATGTGGTGCTGTGGTAAGGGTAGGATTAAAATTAAATTCCCAACTTTAGATGCGCCTTTTTATGATAATCCTAAATTTTTAAGCGAAACCAGAAGTTATTATAATTTATTTTCATTTTCAGCTTTAGGGGTAACGGGGGGATTTCAATCACCAAAATCAGGACCTTCTTTAGTTAAAATTCAAGGTCGAATTTATCATCGTATTTTTGATCTAAGCTATACTAATAGCGTAAA
>VFXL01000092.1:0-47667 GCA_009761765.1 Phenacoccus solenopsis | reverse complement strand
ATTATGCTCCCCACCTTTCCGAGAACGTAACGCGGGGGGGGGCTGGTGAAATGCGACTCTCTCCCCAATGCGAATTGAGAGTTGAAATTTTGTGTATAGGTTGTGCTCGGGTTGTGCCACGTTGTGCCGTAAATAATTCGCATTGTGCTCCCCCCTTTCTGAGAATGTAATGGGGTAGCTGGTGAAATGCAAGCCCTCCCAAGTGCGAATTGAGTGCTGAAACTTTGAATTACAAATTGTGCTCACGTTGTGCTACGTTGTGCCGTCATTAGTTTACATTGTGCCACTACCCTAAGGGTACAGAAGGGGTACTTCATTGGGGACCAGCTCCCGAAATGCGATTCAAGAGCTATAACTTTTGGAGTGAATTGTGCTCATGTTGTGCTGCGTTGTGCCACCATTACTCACCAACCTACCCTGACCACACTCCCCCATTAAGGGGACTTCGGTGGGTACTGCTCCTCCCCAATATGAGATTTGAGAGCTAACTTTTGGAGTGAATTGTGCTAACGTTGTGCTGCCTTGTGCCGTCATTTTTTAGCAAACTACCGCCAAACCCATCCCCCTCCCATGAACATAACCACTATCATTTGTACATCAGCCCCCGCAATGCGATTCAAGACTTACAACTTTGGGAATGAATTGTGCTCACATTGTGCTGTGTTGTGCCGTGAATACTTACCTCCCTACACTTACTTTACCTGTAAGGTGTTTAAAGACCTCTATAAAGGGCCGGCCCCTAAAAATGTAAGTTTAAATATTCAAACATGGTTGTTGCATTGTGCTCATATTGTGCTGCTTTGTGCTGTTAGTATTTTACATTGTGCTACAATCCTAAGGTATTTATACTCCTATATAAGGGGCCAGCCCCCCAAATGCGGGTTCAAGAGTGGAAACGTGAGTAGTAAATTGTGCTCACGTTGTGCTGCGTTGTGCTCATAGTATTTTTATTGTGCTACTATCCTAAGGTGTTTATAGACCTCTATAAGGTGCCAGCCCCCCACATACAAGTATATAGTTGATACTCGCTTAGTAAATTGTGCTCACGTTGTGCTGCGTTGTGCTCATAGTATTTTACATTGTGCTATAATTCTAAAGTATTTATAGACCTCCACAAGGGGCCAGCCCCCCAAATGAGGGTTGAAGAGTGCAAACATGGGTAGTAAATTGTGCTCACATTGTGCTAAAAATTAAACCTTACAAATTTCAAATAATTATGCCCACATATTTTAAATTTTTTAATTATTATGGCTGTTTTACATTAAAAAGGTCATAACTATAAGAAATATTTCAAAAAAATTCATTTTTTTAATTCCATTGTAAAGCTCATCATATTTCTTTCAAGATCATGTTTTCAAAATTTAAAGTTACCAAAGAAAATTTTGAGTAACATAGATGTAAAGTTTGAGGCCTACGCATCTTTCGGCTTTAAACGACATTTATATTGAAAATATTTGCATAAAATTAATGAATTTATGTATCATTAGAAAGCTTGTGAAATTTTCTTTAAGATACAATTTTCATAACCCTATGTTACAGGAGAAAATTTTGAGTATTTTCATTTTAACGTAGTCGCAACACTTCCGAATGTGTTGAGTATATCAGGAATGCAAACATTGTCCCCGTACCTCATGTTACGTCCAGGGGCGTAACTAAGGGGGGATGGAGGGGGAGCTTCCCCCCAGGTGTTTTGAAAAGTTGGGAAATTTATAATTTTCAACGTTGAAATTGGGAACTTGGAATTTCTTTTAGGAAAATAAGAATTCGAATAAATTCGAACTGATGCCAATTTATATCATGTATAGCACACAAGCCCTTGGCTTTGGTAAATTTGGAGTTGGCAATTTCTGGTTTTCTCCCCCCCCCTGAAGAATGTCTTCGTTACGCCCCTGGTTACGTCACACCATCGACCTTTATACGTAAGTGTAATTAATTCCTTACACATCAACGCAAAATTCTCTTGAAGAAGTCGTTTTACATAATGTTGAATTCAATATTAAAAGTGTATAGAATTGTCTTTCATTCCACTTTCTTATCAAATTATTTTATAAAAACAATTAGAAGATTATAAATCAACCTACAGTTTCAAGTTACGTTATTTTAGAATTATAGGTATAAATTAGTTCTTAGAAGTTTTTGGGCTGGTGTGTAGTAAATCAGTTGCGCGCACGTTATACATAAATAGCATAACAAATATCCGCCGCATAAGAATTTAGTTTTCAGGAATTTGTATACCACAAACCACATGTTTTCAATGCGAAAAATCTTTTAATACACGTTAAAAGAAAAAGATTATAATTACAAATCGAAAATCATTTTTTTAATTAAACAACATGAAGAAATCTTCAACATTTCGCGAATAAGTTGGCAAGTAATAAGTCTTTTACGTGCAGGTATTTATTATTACTTTAGTAAGTACTTCGTGCATAAGATAAAAGTTACTTACTATAAGATCATTCCATTCATGACGTTGTTTTCAATATTATAATAGGTGTTGGTGTACAGCGTTGTACTGTAGTTGGTAAAAGTGACGATTCATGATAATTATAGAAAAGTTTGAAACTTTTAGAACAAAAGTAAACACAGTATAAATACTTTAGAATTATAGCACAATGTAAAATACTATGAGCAGAACGCAGCACAACGTGAGCACAATTTGCTACCCATGTTTGCACTCTTCAACCCTCATTTGGGGGGCTGGCCCCTTGTGGAGGTCTATAAATACTTTAGAATTATAGCACAATGTAAAATACTATGAGCACAACGCAGCACAACGTGAGCACAATTTACTAAGCGAGTATCAACTATATACTTGTATGTGGGGGGCTGGCACCTTATAGAGGTCTATAAACACCTTAGGATAGTAGCACAATATAAAATACTATGAGCACAACGCAGCACAACGTGAGCACAATTTACTACTCACGTTTCCACTCTTGAACCCGCATTTGGGGGGCTGGCCCCTTATATAGAGTATAAATACCTTAGGATTGTAGCACAATGTAAAATACTAACAGCACAAAGCAGCACAATATGAGCACAATGCAACAACCATGTTTGAATATTTAAACTTACATTTTTAGGGGCCGGCCCTTTATAGAGGTCTTTAAACACCTTACAGGTAAAGTAAGTGTAGGGAGGTAAGTATTCACGGCACAACACAGCACAATGTGAGCACAATTCATTCCCAAAGTTGTAAGTCTTGAATCGCATTGCGGGGGGCTGATGTACAAATGATATGTGGTTATGTTCATGGGAGGGGGATGGGGTTTGGCGGTAGTTTGCTAAAAAATGACGGCACAAGGCAGCACAACGTTAGCACAATTCACTCCAAAAGTTATAGCTCTCAAATCTCATATTGGGGGAGGGAGCAGTACCCACCGAAGTCCCCTTAATGGGGGAGTGTGGTCAGGGGTAGGTTGGTGAGTAATGGTGGCACAACGCAGCACAACATGAGCACAATTCACTCCAAAAGTTATAGCTCTTGAATCGCATTTCGGGGAGCTGGTCCCCAATGAAGTACCCCTTCTGTACCCCTTAGGGTAGTGGCACAATGTAAACTAATGACGGCACAACGTAGCACAACGTGAGCACAATTTGTATTCAAAGTTTCAGCACTCAATTCGCACTTGGGAGGGCTCGCATTTCACCAGCTACCCCATTACATTCTCAGAAAGGGGGGGAGCACAATGCGAATTATTTACGGCACAACGTGGCACAACCCGAGCACAACCTATATACAAAATTTCAACTCTCAATTCGCATTGGGGGGAGAGTCGCATTTCACCAGCCTCCCCCCCCCCGTTACGTTCTCGGAAAGGTGGGGAGCACAATATGAATTAGTGACGGCACAACGTGGCACAACCAGAGCACAACTCATACACAAAATTTCAACTCTCAATTCGCATTGGGGGGAGGGTCGCATTTCACCAGCTCCCCCATTACATTCTCAGAAAGGGGGGAGCACAATGCGAATTATTGACAGCACAACGTGGCACAACCCGAGCACAACCTATACACAAAATTTCAACTCTCAATTCGCACTTGGGGGGCTCGCATTTCACCAGCCCCCCCGTTACGTTCTCGGAAAGGGGGGGAGCACAATGTGAATTAGTGACGGCACAACGTGGCACAACCCGAGCACAACCTGTACACAAATTTTCAACTCTCAATTCGCACTTGGGGGGCCGACGTAATGGACCTGGTTTGGTCTCCTCGATCAGATTTTTGCTATTAAAGTGTGATATTGATGGAGTTCCAGTGTAGGCTTGGCAACCAAATCTGTACGTTAGGCAACCCACCGTACAGGTAATAGGTTTGGTTGCAGGTGATTACAATTTTCCAATTATTTAAAGAGTTAGGGCGAGCTTGGCAACCAATTCTGCGGCAGATCGATAAAGGCGGATGCCAATCGACCCGCGATGATATATACTACTGGCATCTGAGGACAACGATCTCTTGTAGAATTTGTTTATTGTAAATTTTTTTATTCTGGAAACATATATCTCCCATACTGCCTCCACATAATAGCGCAAAGGAAGGCAATGACCTCATCAACGTACATTAGACCGTCAGACTCAGGATTAATTATTCCTAGATAAGTAGGTCTAATATCTATATTGTTTTCGCATTTCAGGATTAAGTGCATAGCGGTTTCTCTGTCTTTGCCACAGCAGAATATAGGGCTATTACTTTTATGAATATCAAATAAATCGGACTGAAAATTTCCCTTTCCCGTGAGAAGCTGCGATAAGTGGTAGTCAGGTTCGGTTGGACACAAAATCCATTTCGTGATATTAGGGATTAAATAATGTGTAACTTCGCTTTTGTTTGTATTGTTCCAGATGTTCTGCCAGACGTCGATTAATTTCCAATATAAAATTTCTTTAAATTTTTTTTCAGTTACGGTTATGTCATTAAATTCAAAATAATATTAATTGCCTCTTCTAATTACGTTGTTAACTAGGGAAAATATGTTACTTCCTTCATGTATGAATTTATTCTGGGTATCAAGATTTTTTAAAGTATGAATCTGTATGTTTGAGCGTATATCGTGAGGAAAATGGGCGGTGTTTTGGCAACTACCATGGCGCCTTCTGTAGAGGTAGTAATATAAGATTTAGCTATATTTATTGCGAAGAGTCTTTGCATAGAATTAATTTTATTTTGGATGCTTTTTAATTTGAATCTGTGAATAAACAGAGATGAGCAGTACCAGGGAGAAAATCGATTTTTTCAAAAAAATATATGTTGTAGTCCTGATCAAGACAAAAATTTTGACACTGCTCCGAGGGAGATGTGATAATTATGAACCGAGATATAAATTCTCAAAGTTGCGAAAATGCAACGCTCTTAAAATCGTACGATCTCGCATTGACGCGCTGTATGACGTCAATTCTTTGCAATACACGAGATCGTAACATAACATCAACGTTCGCCGGTGGTTGACGCGTCGACTCGCTCCTGCTTTTCGCGCCAAGACGTATTAACTTGTTTTAGTTGTGCTAGAAGTTTACACATGGTATTTCCATTGTTGTTTTTGTTGTTTAATTTTTTTAGTATTTATAATACATTATTTCGCTACTTACTTGGACATTTTCCATCCCGCTATTTCCGATAAAGAAAATTCGTCATTTTTTAAATATTGGAATAAAATTAAAAAATTCATTTCCAGCAAATTCCTACTGTCCGCTTTTAAGAACTCATATTTTTAAATTTCAACCAAAATAATAAAATTTTCACCAATAACAATAACCACGAGCGATAGTTCAAAGTACGTGTGAATGATCAGTTATTAATACACAAGACGCACAGTGATAGAAATCAAAGAACCAAAGTTTCATCATAAATAAATATTTGAAGGAGTTTTAATATTATATTTTTTCATTTTAGTTTTTCCGTAAAGGAAAGTATTTTTTTTTAATTAAAAAATTTATTATAATTATTAATAATAAAATTAAATAAATTAATATAATAAAAAAAAATATTAAATTAAATTTTCCTGATCGATGGCGATTCTAGGTGGACAAAAGTCCAAAAATTGACATTCGATTTTCTGGTTGAAAATGCACTCAAAAGTTGTGTACATCCCTCCTCTATAAGAAACAAAAGCCACAAGAGCCATAACTCAACCGTAGTGGTCATGGGAGGGGGATGAGTAACACAACCTCCTACCTCTTCGCTCAAAATATCCCGCTAATGCGAAAACGCTGATGTATGACTAATAATTTCGTGGTTTTAAATTCACTTTTGGAGGGAATGATATTTTTTCATGAAAATACGTTAAATAATGAATCATTTCAAGGTGTTAATTTTTTTTTACAAATCATCATATTTATGTGAGAATTTTTTTTATTTTCGTATTTTTTTACAATTTTTGTTACCTACAAAACCACAGACCTCTTCAAACCTAAAAGTGGCGACGTGGTGTTGTGCACAAAGTGCTCCTTTACACGCCTGTTTTGATTTCAGTTGCGCCAACTTGCGCCAAAAGTAGGTTTTTTAGGATTTTATGTTGAAATTTAGTGTTTTTACACGAAAAATCACAGTTTTTTTTTTAATCACATTCTAGGTGCATTTCCCCGGCACCCCCACTCCGGAATTTGGAAATGAAACTTAGTGCATTCGTTTGTGCTACGTTTGTGCTGGTTTGTGCCGCAAACCCCGTCGTTTGTGCTACTCTCCTTCCCGAGGTATACCCAAAACAATTTGGGGGTGCTGGGGAAACGTCCGCACCCCCACCTCCGCTGATGGGGTTCAAATAGGTCGCAATCGTTTGTGCTACGTTTGTGCTGGTTTGTGCCGCAAACCCCGTCGTTTGTGCTACTCTCCTTCCGAGGTATACCCAAAACAATTTGGGGGTGCTGGGGAAACGTCCGCACCCCCACCTCCGCCAACGGGGTTGAAACTGGGCGCAATCGTTTGTGCTACGTTTGTGCTGGTTTGTGCCGCAAACCCCGTCGTTTGTGCTACTCTCCTTCCTGAGATATTCAAAAAACAAGTTGGGGGTGCTGGGGAAATGAAAATTAAAATGTGTATAAAAGGGTTGAAAATAATTCGATTGATTTGAATTTGATGGCAATCGTTTGTGCTACGTTTGTGCTATCGGATGCACTAATTTTTGTCTCTCTCCCCCTCCCCTTTCCCCTTTTCCCTATTTCGGGTTAAGCACATAGGGAAATAACTCAAATACATATGTTAGGAAATGTTTTATTACCGAATACAATAGGAAAGACCATCGTAAACAACGTATTAAAAATTATCACCCATCCTCTATACCCAAACCCCCTCGAAGTAGATCACAGCTCCCCAAAATCGGTTTCTTCAATATATCTTGATAGAGTTGAATTTTAGGACTAAAATTGTTGAATTGTATTTTGTTCTACACTAAATTTCTTGTACGGCGATGTACTGAATACATTTACACCATGAATAAGGAGAGTAGTATAGCATTTCAAGCATAGAAGGTTTAGAGTGGTACTAAATTACACCAAAGTCCAAATGCATACATGTACCGACGCATAAAACACCAAAAAAATCATACAATATCCCCAATTGATTCTGGTACCCCGAGAGCGAACATTCCTGATGTTTAAAATAAGAGGAGGTTGGTAAGACTGGTATGTACTTATTATCGCATTAGAGATGTGCACTAGGGTGGAGTGAAAAAAAATGTTCTTCAATTTTGATTTACTTTGAGTTGAAAGTCCCCATACAAAATTTCAGAACCCATGGATCATTTGGGGGGAGATAGGGGTCCTCAAAGCAGGGTCATTTAAAAAAAAGTGATTTTTCGCTTCTGTAGCCTCCGGTCAATACATAACCATAACCACACAGGGCTGGAAGGGTGCAATTTGAGTTTTACTTCTCTCTAGCGCATCGGCAGATCGATTGGAGGCCATCTTGATCGCCCTACCTAGGGGTTGATTAGTTGCAGATTGACGATTTAAATTGCACCTTTCTAGCCCTGTGTGGTTATGGTTATGTATCGATCCGGAGACTATAGACACGAAAAAACACGATTTTTTGGAATGCAGATTGACGATTTTTACATATAAATTTCTCAAAGATTGAAAATGAAATTCCTTATGTTAAGATCTCAATTTCTTTGCAATGACTGTGTTGCAGATTGGCGATATTTCCGTAAGAATTTCCCCAACATTTGTTTTTTTTTTTTGTAAAATTTTTGCCGTATTGATAGAGATAATGTATGAATACGTCTGTTATAATGAAAGTAACGTGAAATGAAAATTTCACAATGCAGTGTTGCCAATTCTGTACAGTCAGAATTGCCAATGTTTGGATTTATGCCAAAAATTGTTCTACAATGCTCCAAACAAATTTGAAATTCATCTTTTCTCGCTTCCTATTCCATGAAATGACTGAATCAATTACCTCACAATTTCTCTGCACCAGCGTATGTTTGTACAACTGCCCCCTCAGAAAGTTAAAAAATTTTGAACGTGTACATCGCCAAACTATGTATAGTATGGGTGATGTGAAAAAAAAGATCTTCAAAATTGGAAAGAAATTGAGATCTTAACATAAGGAATTTCTATTTTCAATCTTTGAGAAATTTATATGTAAAAATCGTCAATCTGCATTCCAAAAAATCGTGTTTTTTCGTGTCTATAGTCTCCGGATCGATACATAACCATAACCACACAGGGCTAGAAAGGTGCAATTTAAATCGTCAATCTGCAACTAATCAACCCCTAGGTAGGGCGATCAAGATGGCCTCCAATCGATCTGCCGATGCGCTAGAGAGAAGTAAATACTCAAATTGCACCCTTCCAGCCCTGTGTGGTTATGGTTATGTATTGACCCGGAGGCTACAGAAGCGAAAAATCACTTTTTTTTAAATGACCCTGCTTTGAGGACCCCTATCTCCCCCCAAATGATCCATGGGTTCTGAAATTTTGTATGGGGACTTTCAACTCAAAGTAAATCAAAATTGAAGAACATTTTTTTTCACTCCACCCTAGTGCACATCTCTAATGCGATAATAAGTACATACCAGTCTTACCAACCTCCTCTTATTTTAAACATCAGGAATGTTCGCTCTCGGGGTACCAGAATCAATTGGGGATATTGTATGATTTTTTTGGTGTTTTATGCGTCGGTACATGTATGCATTTGGACTTTGGTGTAATTTAGTACCACTCTAAACCTTCTATGCTTGAAATGCTATACTACTCTCCCTTATTCATGGTGTAAATGTATTCAGTACATCGCCGTACAAGAAATTTAGTGTAGAACAAAATACAATTCAACAATTTTAGTCCTAAAATTCAACTCTATCAAGATATATTGAAGAAACCGATTTTGGGGAGCTGTGATCTACTTCGAGGGGGTTTGGGTATAGAGGATGGGTGATAATTTTTAATACGTTGTTTACGATGGTCTTTCCTATTGTATTCGGTAATAAAACATTTCCTAACATATGTATTTGAGTTATTTCCCTATGTGCTTAACCCGAAATAGGGAAAAGGGGAAAGGGGAGGGGGAGAGAGACAAAAATTAGTGCATCCGATAGCACAAACGTAGCACAAACGATTGCCATCAAATTCAAATCAATCGAATTATTTTCAACCCTTTTATACACATTTTAATTTTCATTTCCCCAGCACCCCCAACTTGTTTTTTGAATATCTCAGGAAGGAGAGTAGCACAAACGACGGGGTTTGCGGCACAAACCAGCACAAACGTAGCACAAACGATTGCGCCCAGTTTCAACCCCGTTGGCGGAGGTGGGGGTGCGGACGTTTCCCCAGCACCCCCAAATTGTTTTGGGTATACCTCGGAAGGAGAGTAGCACAAACGACGGGGTTTGCGGCACAAACCAGCACAAACGTAGCACAAACGATTGCGACCTATTTGAACCCCATCAGCGGAGGTGGGGGTGCGGACGTTTCCCCAGCACCCCCAAATTGTTTTGGGTATACCTCGGGAAGGAGAGTAGCACAAACGACGGGGTTTGCGGCACAAACCAGCACAAACGTAGCACAAACGAATGCACTAAGTTTCATTTCCAAATTCCGGAGTGGGGGTGCCGGGGAAATGCACCTTCACATTCTTAGCATAGGTTGTTGAATTATTTATTAATTTTTTGTTTTTTTTTTTTTTGTTTAAATAAAGGGTATTTAACCTACTTTGGATTTTTCTACTTTCTAAATAACCAATTTTCTCGAAACTGGAGCTTTTGGTGCTCTGAGGAGTTGAATTTCCAATATAATTTTAGCTAAATACATATGATTGAAAAATCAATAATCACTTGTTCGCTTGAAACTATTTTTCAAAAATTGGTGTTCTGGGGCTTTTTGAGGAGTTGAATTCCAAAAATGATTTCAAATTCAAATTTAGCAACCTCAAAAATATATTACACAATATAAATGCATTGTGCTTCTTTTGAAGCTCAGTTTTCTGAGAATTGGAGTTTTCGAGACTTTATGGGCTTTTTGAGAGACTATATTACAAAAAAAAATTTCAGATTCGAATTCAGCGACCTCAAAAACATATAGTTCAACATGAATGAATAACTTATTTCTTTGAAGCCCGATATTTTAAAAATTTTACTTTTTTGGGGCTTTTGAGGCTTTTTAAGGGGTTGCATCACAAAAAGAATTTCAGATTCGAATTCAGCGACCTCAAAAACATATAGTTCAACACGAATGAATTACTTATTTCTTCAAAGCCTAATATTTCAAAAATTTTGCTTTTTTCGGGCTTTTGGGGCTTTTCAAGAAGCTGCATCACAAAAACAATTTCAGATTCGAATTCAGCGACCTCAAAAACATATAATTCAATATGCATAAATAATTTATTCCCCTGAAGCCCAATTTTCCAAAAATTTGGACTTTTAGGGCTTTTTGAGGGGCGGAAGGAAAAACCTAATATCAAATTCGAATTTAGCGACTCAAAAAACATGAGGTACGCTTATTTAAAAGTAAAAAAGTTACATTTTCGAATTTTATCCACCTAGATTTGCAATCGGCCCTACTGTGCGACGTCTAGCCACGCTTGTCGGTCTGCTTTATGCAAAGAATTGACGTCACGTCTACAGTGTGTTCCGCGAGGGTCTGATTTTTGTGACAACAACATACAATCGTCTATAAAGATTGTTGTAAAGGATATTTTTGAGAAAAAACTTTTGGAGTGCTTTTCTGGCATATTAGACTATATTTTGTCGAAGTTTCGAGTAAGTCAGAATATCTTTATATATTCCCTATTGCCCCGAACATGACGCGTCTAGCCCAAGATGAATACCCCCAGGTGTTGCCACAGATACGGTTCATTTTGGGAACTAATTATCTACATTTATTTATAGTTGCTTCTATATGTTTGTTAAAATTCAAGACTTCATCAAAAATTATGCCGAGATATGTTATGTTGTTGGACGGTGGGATAATTTCTCCATTCAACGAAATATTTCCAGGGTTATACAAACAAGAGTTTTTATATCTAGAGAAATTACAAATTTGAGTTTTGGAGATGTTTAGTTTGAGTTTCATTTCATTTAATTTATTATAGATGAGATTTAGAATTTTTTCAGGTTTTTTTGCAACTTTTTCCGGAGATATCGCAGGTACCAAAACTAGTAGGTCGTCCACATACCCAAGGATTTTGACGCTTTTAAAATTATCTTGGAAGTAGGAAAACGTCATTAAAAAGAACGTTCCAGAGAGTGGGCCCAAGGACAGATCCTTGAGGGCAACCTCTCTCATAACCTTCCTCAATCACAGTTCCCGATTGCAGAATATAATTTTTGGGTTACTTAAATAGCTACTTATTAGATATAGTATGTTCAAATCTACCTGCAGGAGTTCTAGTTTATGTATTATTTGTGGCCAGTATGCTGAGTCAAACGCCTGGGAGATATCCAGTCCAATAGCTGTGACACGTCCCATCCGGTCAAGCTCGCTTCTAATACATGACAATACAACATTAGCAGCATCTTCGCAGCTTTTACTAGATCTAAATCCGAATTGTTGAGGGGAAAAATAATTTAAGTTATTAAGTTCGAGCTCAAGTTTATTTTTAATGATTTTTTCAAATACTTTTCCGAGATTGGGTAGCAAGGATATTGGCCGGAAATCATTAGGTGTTTTAGGATTTTCTTTTTTTGGGAAGATAACTGGAGAGGCTGTTTTCCAGATGTCAGGGAAATGATTAATTCCAATTAGATTTTTAAATATCGCAAAAAAGCGTTCTGGGTGGCTTTGCGTAATGATTTTGATAGTGGTATTGCTAATGCCGTCTATTCCAGGAGCTTTCTTGTTATTAAGAGAGTTGACCAAATTAATGATATCATTTTCATCTATTTCGAGTGGGTTTTGGGTAGGTCGAATATTTTCTCGAATTTCATAAAATTTATGTAGAATTTCTTTATCATTTTCGTTTAGAGTGATTATTTCTGGATTTTTAGGGAATTTGCTTTAAATCAAAGATTTTAAGTTATTTTCATAGAATTTATCGTCGTCATTGTTGTCAGGAACCATGGGAGGGTATATGGTTTCTTTTTTAATTTTGTTATGTGCGAGGCGGTATGGGAATCCCCAGATTTTGATGGATTCACATTCCTTACGCCATTGAAGTGTTTTGGATTTACGTATTTCGTTTTTATAAATTTTGATTACTTGCCTTAGTTTATCGTTAAGTATTTGAATATTATTAGGATTTTAATTTTTTCAGTTTTCTTTTTTTTTTCTTTTTCATGGTACTTTTCATATAGTTTGTAGTTTATTGTTCCACCATTTTATAACCCCAGGGATATTTTTAAGAGAATAATTTTGCAGTGTTTGGATTTCATTATGAAAATCTTTGATCCATTCTTCTAGAGAATCTTTGTCAGTGAGGACTTCGGTGATGGTCATTCCTCTGAGGAGATTTTTTAAATTTTTATAGTCGATTATCCTTTTTATATTTTGCTCTTTATTTTCAAAATTTGGGATTCTACCGCTTATAATAAAATGATCTGATAATGATACGGAATTGTTATATCTTATATTATTAACGAAACCTAAAATTTTGTTATTGTCATTAGTTAGGATGTAGTCAAGTGTACTATAGTATTCCCTACGTTTAAACGTAAGTTGATTAATGAGATTATTAATTCCATAAAATATGTTCAACTTCGGAAAAATCACTCTAATTAGCGTAAAAACGCTAAATAACGCTAAATACCGCAAAAAAATACGCTCATCTCCGGAAAAAACATTCAAATTAGCGTAAAAACGCTAAATTACGCTAAATACCGCAAAAAAATACGCTCAACTCCGGAAAAACTACGCTAATTAGCGTAAAAACGCTAAATTACGCTAAATACCCCAAAAAAAATACGCTCAACTCCGGAAAAACTACGCTAATTAGCGTAAAAACGCTAAATTACGCGAAATACACCGATAAAATACGTTCAACTCGAAGTTGGGAAAGCAAAACATGATGCTTAAAGGCAAAAAAAATTTAAATAGAACTAACATACTGTTTTCAAATTTTTTGAAAAAATTTTGCTATTTTGCAAACTTTGACCCAATTATGGGAGGGGTAAACATTAACCTTTTTCTATTATTCATTAGAATTACGGGTGACAATTATGGTGGCCGAAGTAGGCTTCCTTGTGCTAACGTAGAGGGTGGGAATTTTTTTTACATTTTATCAAGATCACTTTGCAACGACTAAACTAGGTGCCTGCTCAGTTTTAAAAAAAAAAAAGTGAAAATCGACCCTCCTTAGTGTACTGTATACCCGTACCATAGTTGATTCGTGTCCGTACTGGCGAGACTTTATTGAGTCGATTTACTCGACCCGGTTAACTTAATGCTGAGTCGAAATAATCGACCCTGCTGTTTTTAGTGTGGAATACTGAGTCGATATTATCGACCCGGTGGCTGATTCGATGTACTCGAACTGGCAATGACTCTCTCTTTTAACAAATATGATGAAAAATAAAATAAAATTAAATAAAATCAACTTTGTGTTCATTTGGTTTATTTCTTGAAGTACAACAAGTAACAACTACAGTATTAGATGCTGCACTAGTACGCCGACTTGGAAACGTGTTTTCCATATGGTATTACGTTATTCATCTTACCGACTATCGAATCGATATATTTTAATGTTGAAAAATAAATCTAGGTGGCAGTGTATGCCTACAGATTTATAAGTGACCATTTCGACACTACCAGCTTGTTCGAATATTTCAAGATGCATTATTGAATAAGAGGTACCTAAGCATTTTACATATAATTATGGTTGTCGTCCTTGTGATTCAATAACACAGTCCTTCATTTTGATGGCACCATACTGGCTGAATCAAATCTGAACCTATGCCTCTTATTATCATTCTTTCTCGCTGAGTCAAAATTCTCGATTCCGCTAATTTCCAATCTGTCGCAGGATTTGACCAAAGCCTTTCAGCTAAAGCGCTACCGCGAGGCCATAAGCGAGAATCTAGCGTATTATCATCTGATTGTTCTGACCATAAAGCGCCTTCTGATCCTAAAATCTGATGAATGAACTTCACTGCCATAATATCACCTTGGTCTCCATAGTGCTTTGTAACACTTTTCATTGGATCGTTCATATAAACTTTTTGCCATCCACTGTAGGGGGAACACCAGTTATTTCCTTCACCAATCCAAGCACCGAACCTAAGTACATTGAGTTATTTAGAAAAATACGCAGTAATGAAATATAATAGCTATAATAATAATTAAAGAGTATATAAATCTTTTGTACACATTCTACTATTGTCCACATTCTTTCCTCAGAACATGATCTCTACATACAATTCTCTCCATTGTAATAAAATTAACTCTTCTTGTTCAGCATTCGAGAATACATACACATGTACTACAACTTTAAATACTCAAATTTGAGCAATTTTTAGATAGTGACAAAAATTTAAAATTCTATATAAAATGGCGAAATAAGTAAAAAAAAGGGGGGTTGGTATGTCGCCTAGGACAACTCTTTACAAATTTCCTAATCTAATTCCCAACAAATTTGAAGAAAAATACGGTAATGTTTTAGTTCTGCAAATTATAGAGGGATGAGAACATTTTTTTATCTATAAAATGTATCACAGAGCATTTCTTGAGCAACAAATAAAATACGTGTCAGATCTTCATAATGCTTAGAAAAAGAAGAAGAAAAAAAAACTGGCAATCAAATCCAGGCGAGAGAAAATACATTTCGAAAGTACATGAAACAAGAACAAAAGAATGGTGGAACCAATGTATACTCTTATTATGTAGATGAGATTGTAATGTAAATAGAACATGAAATCAGCAACTAACATTGAACCAAATCATAATTCTGAGAAAAAAGCCATTATAGGTTCAGTGACTTGAGGTCATTTGAGATGAAATATCATTTCTACAGCAACGAAAAATACACATCCTGAAAAAATGGCAAAATACTGAATAATAGTGGCCTAATGTATGAGAAAATATGCTGCAATTAGAAAGGAAGGGACCAATAACTAAAAATGTGAACGAACATTTTTAATACTGAGACATTCCTCACCCACTTGTAATGTTGAATCAGGTTTTGTATGGATATAGAATGGATGAAATATGTGTTTTCATAAAAAACGCATCATATTGTAAAAATATTGCTAAACTCGAGCTTGAGGAAATCATTTTGTAGATTTGATAATGCTTTATGAAGAAATTAAATTATAGAACATTTTAAGAAATTAATTTAGACCAAGAAACTACTAACTAGTTCTTCAGAGGCAAAAGAAATTTTCTTCAAAAATAGGTAGTGATATAGCTCATCAGGAAATATTTGCCGGTGAAAGGTAAAGAGATGGAAATTTCGCAAAACGCATTGTTTTCAGTAATCATATTACTCACTAAGACCAAAAGATATTCAACTTTTTCAGAACCACTTATATCAGGTCCGTGTGTCGATTTCCCCAATGAGATTTTAGGGTTGAAACTTTGTACACAAGTTGTGCTTAGGTTGTGCCGCTCCCCTCCTAGAGAGGGGAGCTGGCGTCACGTGAGCTCCCCAAAAGGCGATTAATATGCACAAAATCCGCTCATGAGGCCAGAAATCGTGCTCTTACTATGCTACGGTGCGCTACTATATTAGTTTCCGTTGTGCTGTTACTGTATGGTCATCGAAGAGGAGTAACTATACGTAGAAGGCTAGCCCCGATGTGATTTGGGTGCTGATATAATGGAAATCGTTTAAACTCATGCTCTTGAGGGTTTCAGATTGAAAAATAGGTCCACGCATCAGTTAAGCTTATTTATTGCGCCTCATTGTGCTTTCATTACTTTTAGCTCTATGCCAAGGAACTAAAATTCCAAATTATACCACTTCCCCAAATGTGAATTTGAAGGCGAAACTTTAATCAATTGTGCTCACATTGTGCAGCATAGTGCTATCGTTACTTCATGTCCTACCTCAATCTTGGAGATATGGTTCTCCATGAGATAATGGATAATCGAAAAGAAAGTTAATTTTCTTATTCTTACTCTACTTTCACTTTCAATTCTCAAGTTAAATGTATTGTTGTCAACTTTTTTCAAGACATACCAACTTATTTTGTTTTTTCTAAAAAATTTCAGAATTTCACTGTACTATCGGAGGTAGGTAAGTGCTCTAAACATCTTATTTGAAATTATCATTACTCTTCTGTAGATTAATTCATTTACCTTTATTCTTTCATTCGCAAACTCATCATTTTGAAGATAATAGGTAATTATTTTGGCATAGACATGAAATTCCAATACTATTCGATTCAATTCCGAAATCTCATTTAGGGCGCCTGACATCATGGAGATATTTATGTTACACTTCATTATAATGTATGTACTGTAACTTGAGGACGCCCTAGTTACAGTGAAACAACTAACGTTTACAAAAAAACGTGACCTCACATTAAATCACCCTTCTTCAAGTTGAAAAATTAATAATCGCTGAAAGCCTACGCACTCTATCTATCCCTCCAATTTGGTGTCAATCGCTATCGACTCAAGCTGCGTCACGTCATGTCAACTCACATCCACTCACGTCCAGGAAACACTTAATTCCAAGACTAATACGCCTACTTCTTCAACCATCCGCACCACATTCTAACAAATTTTTGATACAAAAGGAAAAGCCATGACCTCACGCTTCATTGAATCAGCTCACGTTCTGATGAATTAGAAATCTGACCATTTATAAAGCTCAACCATTCCTTCCTGCTATCATGCAGGAACGAAAACACCTCAAATCATGCCTCCTTACACCACCTCCCCACCTCACGCCTGATCACATTCAAAAGCTAATCGCGTCACTTTTACTATTACTGTCGCCTATTTAGTACTGAAAGGCACCAACGAGGTTAAGTAGAATGGCCACTCGCGAGACAACCTAACCTAACTTTGCAAATTTCAAGTCTAAAGGTTCGAAGAGTGGAATAAATAATAATATAAGAATTGTAAAAATGAAAGACATTTAAAAAAATTTATTAAAAAACTTGAAAAAAAAACTTGACTGAAAAATCGAAAAAAAATCGGACTGGCTGAAGGATTCGATATCAGGTCCTCCAGAACTATGATCCACTATTCATGCCACATGGCTAGGGGTTTGTCAGCAGTTCATAACAAAATTCCCTATACATGTGTTGCACGCTACTTTAAAGCATACATGTTGATTGCTACAGTAACAATGTTTCAATATGCGGTGCATTATTCGTACTAGCTCATATGACACCGCAATGAAAAACCGTCAACCTTTTATGTACTCTTTAGTTCGTATTGTTGGATGAAAATCAGACGCGATGTGTGCAAACGTTTATTCACGAAACAGAATCGACATAGTACATATATAAGAGGCAGTGAACTACCGACTAACTCTAAATCATATGTATAGAAACACTTTCGCCATCGCTAAGGCGAAAGCGTTTTTTGTGTTGACCAACCCCGAAACAGGTCCGTCTCACCCTGGCACGTGCGCCGTCGCGAACCACTTTTTATCGCTTCCTTTTACGCATCGGATGAGCGGTTTTTATGGCCGAAAAGTTGAAGTATTTGTTGTACGAGAGTGGTTTGACCGTTCCATCTGGTGGAATGGTCATAGCGACCGCTACATACCTTCACCACGCTTTGAGGTTGATAACCTCTTCTTCTCCCCTCCAACATCATGTATAGAGGTGAATGTCGAACATATATATTTCTTTTCCCCAATAATCTACGAATTCATATTAATTATATTTCCACAAATTTGAGGCTTTTCAAGCCCTACTCAAATTTTGAGATTCGCCATATTGGATCCATTTTAACCCAAATTCAAAAAGTCATGTTCTGGTTACCAACAAACTGCATATACAAATTTTGATCTTTCTACCTAGATCGAAAAATTTCATAACTTATAACTTCCTCAAAAAGCCGTTGTCTTTTATATGAGATTAAAAACAAAAAATTTAAGTCATTTAACTTTTCTCTAGCCCTTCTCAAAATTTGAGTGATTCGCCATTTTGAGGTGTATCGAAAAAACAAAATAAGGTTTTTATTTTGAATTTTTAAGAAGTGTTTCTCACCAAATTTTCAGAAATTTTTATTTATATCCGCCTGCGCTACGCATGGCAGAAAAATTCATGCTTAATAAATAAACAGACGACCTGGTATGTCCAAACTCATTTGTAAAAATGTTTTGATGCAATTTCTTCGTAAAGCATTACCATTACCAAAGTTGCAAAATGATTTCAAGCTCGGGTTTAGGATAATTCTATCAGTATTTCGCCATTTTTTCAGGATGTGTATTTTTCGTTGCTGTAGAAATGGACTGCATTACGCAACAATGTTCTAAGTGAAATGAGGCGCCATAAACTTTAACTACATCAAGTTTCTGATGTAATGTAAGTTATAACAAAGCCAGTCAATCAAACTGAACAAATTTCGCTTGTTTGTGTTTGAAATTATTTAAATAACATGAATGATTCCATTCATTACTAGTTTTTCTCATTAAAAACAAAAATAAGATCGATACAAGTCTATGGCGCCTCATTTCACTTAGAACATTGTTGCGTAATGCAGTCCAAACATTTCATCTCAAATGACCTCAAGTCACTGAACCTATAATGGCTTTTTTCTCAGAATTATGATTTGGTTCAATGTTAGTTGCTGATTTCATAAAAACAAACAAACCACTCGTCACTATAGGTTTTACTGAAAACAAAACAAACCATGCAAACTGAAAGAACTTTTGCAATGAAACTGCATAGAAACCTTCTCCAGACTCATACGAAAGCACTGCGAAAATCGACTTTTCTATTTATAATATACATACTGGGATAGGACAGGCTCGAATAGAGAGCGATAATGTGCATTGTGAAGAGAGAGAGAGAGAGAGAGAGGCATTTCAGCTATGCCACTCAAGTAAATGAGAATAATGTTACTATTTATTATTATTATTTTTTTTTTTTGTAAAGTCGTCAATATGTACATAATGAGTACCTAAGTCGTATATTGAGCCTCCTGGTGAAGTCACCATCAGCGGCCAGATTTTAAAACAAAAAAATGTGCATTTTCAAAAAAACGCGTTGGATTTCAGAAAAGAAAATTTTGTTCTTATTCGAAACATCAACTCATCGCCTTCATTCCTCCATGATGAGCAATCGTCTACTACAATACTGTGAGTATTAATCACTTGCAACAATCGACGATAAGGGTGAAAGAAGTAGTTTCAAAATTTTATATAACTTGAATTATGTGCATTTCATACCCCTTCTAATGGCATATCAACAATTTTTCCCCGAACCCTCTTTCTTTCCATTTTTCGAAAAAACTAAACCCACGTAATGAGAACTAATTTTCCCATCAACTTAACGAAGCCGTACTATCTTCTTTCAAATTCATTATATTGAAATAATTATTATATTATCGGAAAGCTTATAGTTTACTCTACAAAAAACATCCTTACAGGTAAATCGCGCTGTTTAGACGCAATAAACGTGAGGAAATACTTCTTCGTGTTCATCTCCGAAAGAGCAACGCAATGCGCGGTTCCAAGGTTATGACGTCATAACGGTTGCTTCCGCGGAGATATAACGTTTTAGCGGCTGTCGTAAAATGCAAAGTTTGGATTTTTTCATCAAGTTCTATGTGTTCAAATGGAGTGCAGTTTCTTTTATTCGATTTCTAATTTTTTTCTTTATACGCATAAATTTTTTTCAAAAGATGTGCAACATCTCCATTGTGAATAATTTTTTAGCTGAGTTTTTAACAAAACGATAGCTATTACAGCCTACCTGATTTGGGAAGGGAAGGTCGGGGGAGGGTGGGGTCTTCAAATCTTTGCGTTTCAGACCATTTGTAATCATCTGGCAAATGTCCAACTTTTTGGTATATATATATACTAATAATCTATACCCATCCTTCGGACGGGGTGTTTAAGCATGTGCTTCTTTATACACTGAAAGGGTTTTTTTATCTTTATTGTCAACTTCTTCGATGGTAATAGTTCTTCTTTGCTTTGTTTTGCGAATTATTAAAGGAAAAAAAATTTTGAAATCACGATGGTAATTCTATCATTTCTTTAACCAAAATTTTTAAAAATTGAAAACTAAATTTTTGTCAATGTTATTTTTAATTTTTTTTTTCAAAATTTGTGATCACGTTCAAAAAATAACTTTTTGCTTACTACTTTTTAATGAAAGGAGCAATTGAAAAATTAAATCGATATACAAAATTTCATATACATACATAAGTAATGTTATTATTCATTTAAAAAAATTCTATTCATTCAAATTATATTCACGATGTTAAAATTAATTTTTTTTTCTTTAATCTCAGTTAGCCACAAATTAAAATTACTTCAAAAACAAAATAAAAAACATTGATACATCTACATCGGAATTCGTTGAATTATTTCAAAACATAGACAGTGAAAAAATGTCTAAAATAATAATTTCGTTAGTCAACCATTGGCATAAGATGCCATTCGAATTCATAAGTTGAGTTTTATTTCGTTCGCTAACCATTCAACGTGAGGTACCATGAGGAGGGATCCTTATGCTTTTTACTCCATATTACAAATGAGCACACCACTACTTTATTACAACTCCAGCTGGTTCAATTAAAGTGCACTCCATATTAGAACATGAGCTGGTTGAATGAAACTTGAGGACATCCTCTCACCTCCTGCTACATTTATAAAATTTTGCTCCATTTATCACATGGGAACTAAAATACCTCCACTCATGCTCCGTCACGCCAACTCACAGTTCAATGAAATGTGAGGCCACGCAAAGTCACGTTTCTGCAACACTAAAAAACTGCGAACTAAAAGACCTTGACTCATGCCCGTCACGCTAATTCACGGTTCAACTTTTCCGTGAGCTCACACAAACTCACATTCCTGCTACATATATAAAATTTTACTCCATAATATTAAAACATGAGCTGGTTCAATTTTTGCGTGAGCTCACACAAACTCGCATTCCTACTGCATATATAAAATTTTACTCCATAATATTGAAACGTGAGCTGGTTCAATGAAACGTGAGGTCACACAATCTCACTTTCCAAGTCCAAAATTTAAAAATTGCGCACATCATAGGGAGATCCTGGTGGATAATTTATTAACTACTCTTCGGGGCTGTGGAATGACGTTTGGTCGAGCGTCATAGATATGTGTACAACTTCTTTGGCCCATTTACTGGACGTTTCTTTTAAGCTTTTTTTCGAGCTTCATGGAGCTTTTCGTGAGTGCCTGATGCGTTAAAAATGATCTCCTCGTTCAGCCCTATCACATGAAACCACTCGCAACTTTCATCATTGCGTGTATCTCGACTTTACCTCGGACAAAGTTTTACCCTCCTCAATTATATAGTAGATATATATATATATATAGGCATGCTACGGTAAAGGTAAGCCCGTTTATGGAAATGCTACTATCCTTCCGAGACCCGATCCGACGTTGCGAGACCCAAAACGGGTCTCGCAACGTTTTACGTGTATTTCTCAGCTTCACGGGTAGTACTCATCACCTACAGTGCGTACGCCAATTTTTGCCTGGGCCTGACAACGTCTGTGGGGTACCTTCAGTTATACAGATTTAGTTCATGTCACCTCTCACCAGAGCGCGTATCAAATTTGTATATAACGTTGCGAGACCCAGGATACCGTACTATCGTTGCGAGACCCGTCACTGCGGCAACACCGCATAGAGGTGGTAGCTACTACAATAATCAACGGACAACATTATTTGCGTTGACACCACTTCGCACGAATAAAGAATATTTCCTTTTCATACTATCTATATGTTTGAATATTGCGCTACTTGATACTTAATCGGCATTTTTTTTTAAAACGATCCATCTTATTAAATTCCCACCTGATACCTATTATTTTTTTTTTATTAAATATAGTTTTTTTTTCAGTTTTAGTTGCTTAAGGTTTGATTAATTTTTCTGAAATACCTTCGCAACATTTTTTTACACGATATTTCTGAATAACTCATGCAGAGAACTTCTACAGGAATTAAGTCAGTTGTATAACCTCGAAAGAAAAGTCTTTGTACAAGTTTTTGGCATGTAATTTTCTGAAGGAACAAAAATCTAAGCATGAACAAATTGTTTACTTTTCATGACTGTGTGATGACCACTTTTATTCTTTGGAAAATCATTATGGTTAATTGAATTTTTTTTGAGGCATTGAAATTGATCAGCCCAACCAACATTATAGAAATAATAATTACATATTTAATATTTCAGCTCTTATTATATTTGTTTAAGTAGCATTCCTCCACAAATCTCCCATCTTTTCTCTCTTTACCATTCCTCAACAAAAGATCCAACAACAAATTTACAACATAACGCTAAATAAGTATAATTGTATGTAGGTAAATTGAAAGTTACACGTGTTTTATTTATACGTGATTTTTCATAATCATTACTCTTTACAAATTACGCAATCTTTTTAAAAAATGTGAGCAAATTTAAAGAATAAAGTTGTTGGGATTTGAATAAGCTTAGCTAATCTAATAGCGTGTGTTTATGTATCGTGAAAATGCAAGAGGCGATTTCCTTATTTTTTCAATTTTGCGAGATCTTTATGGCTTGTATTAAAAATACTTTCCCACAATTTTTTTACTGCTGTAAAACTATGTAGAACAATCAAAAACATTTTTTTTCATTAGTCATTTGTCAAAAAGAAGTAAGTCAGTCTTTCAAAATTTTCAAAATACTCGTCTATTCAAGGATTTTTTTTTAATTTTAAAATTATGTACCCGAAATTCCTTTATTTTTTCTATAAATAGTCTATTAATAAAAAGAGTAAATTGCAGTAGAATTTTTGATGTGCACAAAAATTTTGACTTTTGAGGCTTTTGTTGAAACTGCACCTATCCTAAAAATTCGATTAAAACTCCATTTTGAGTCAAATCAAAAATCTGGAAAAACCCTGGAGACCTTTATTAAACAAAGCCCTCATCAAATTTTCAAGGATTTTTATTTATACCTACTATATTTTTCGGGAGGCTTAAACAACATTAGTCAAACGTATCAAGTTAGGGCATCTAACATGGCTAGCAAAAATCAAGTTCTTTGGAAACATTCAGTTAACGCAACTAATACTTACAAAAGGGTGAACTTTTTAAAATTATGATTTGTCACTACGGTTTTGTTTTGAAATGATTTTTATTTTAAATTTTTACACAACAATGATGTTATAATACTTTGCAAAGCAGTGATAAAAAAAGAAAGTTTCGAAATTCAATAATTGTAAAATTTCGAAGTTTGTGTTTTCACTCACTTCAAATTTACCAAATTAAATCAGAAGTTTCCTCAAAAAACTCTTCTTTCAAATAAAATAAATAGACTTATATTTGGAGGTACTGTTTCATTTCTCAAGTAATCTGTGAATTGTTCGTTTCTTACCAAAATTTTGGGAATAATTCAAAATAGAGGGCTTGCAAATGGCTCGTTTTAAAGAGATAGAAATGAAAAACGATTTAATTTTTCTAAAAATTACTGTCATCGAATTTTATGCTCTTTCGAATGAGCTGCTTGTAAACTTTCCATCTACGAGTATTTTTCTTCTTGTGATATTTACAGAAAACCAAGCAATAAGCCAAAGTTATCTGATGAATTAGTTTTATTAAAATACCTTCAGACTCGCATCAATAGCAATAATGTTTTAGTCTAACTCAATTTTTATCCTGGATATTAATAAACTTTTTGGCCCCCTTTTCAACATTTGAGTGATAAATTCGTATATAGAGGTGCGCTATCTACGTATGCTTAATCTATGGTATAATGCATTCATTGCTTCTTACAGGGTAATTATTTTATTTCTAATTTTCAGTATCATTTGAAAATTACCATGAAGGGGGCGGGGGCGGGGGTAAAAGAACTAGCGACGATGCTTAGAAAACGTTTGCACTAGGGAGCTGAAAAAGCTTGAGCCGCCTCTGTGTACCTACATCAATCACAAACTTTAAAACCATGATGAAACATGAAATTTCAGAAAATGGACCAGCGTCTGGTCATATACTCCTACATCTAACAAACTAAGATACGTTAAAGCAGATGCATTTCTTTAGCGCACTTAAATGCGCAAATCCAGAAGAAAGGGGGATCTTTCTATGCGTACTGAGAATAAGTCACTCATTCTTACCTACTTTCCCACACCCTGCCTCCATCATGTAACCAGTGTTCGCTTGCGCTAACTGTGAGCCACATTCTACAAGTTTGTCCCCAGTAAACCTATTTATGTCGTAGGCTTAAACTCCCGCCAACTCTTCCTGAACTACTCCTACATAACCAAGTCACTGTTTCCCTTTTTCCTCAATTTATTAAATAAACCAGATTTTTTCCACTTCTCTAACCTCAAGTGATCATGTGTTTCTAGCTAAGTTGCTGTAAATGGCACATTAATTTAAAAAAAAAAAAAGAAAGAAAGAAAAAATTTGAGTGCAAAAAGTTGAAAATGTATTCGAATGTTCAGTAACAAAGATATTTAGCGAAGGGTACTTTAACTGAATTTGAATAAAAGTTCATTTCAAAAATTCCCCTTTTTTTGCAATACATTGCCGTCAAATTTGAGAGATAAGGGGAGTTGAGAGGGAATGATAACGTGAAAATTTGTTTGCTATCCTGAAATATATTAATGAGATAATAATAAACAATTTTTGAAATTGTTGAAATCTTTAGACGAAACCAACCCACTCATTTAGATGTTTGGAATTTCAATTTGGCTTAAAAACCTTATTTTTATTGACTTGAAGTTGAATCCAAAATTTCAACAAAAGTGAACGAAATGTGAAAATCTTATATCTGGCCTAAGAAAAATAAAATTAGCATATTCATTCAACTTAATGTTAATCATAAAAATTTGATGCAAGAGAGTTGGAAATCCACAAAGGGCGTTTCACTTATATTTTAGAAAAAGTGAAATATGTTGATTTTTGAAATTTTTGCGCTAATTTCTACCAGTTTTAAGTTATAAAAATGTTCTTGAGGAAAAAAGAGATAAGAGTAAAAAAAATTTATTCACCTTCATAAAACTGAATAATGTTTAAAAAAAAGAATACAGTATCGGAATTCACAGACCTTAAATTTTAATTTTGTTTTTCCTTCTTTCCTATTTGGAAGGAAGAATTCAAATTTGGCTTAAGAACCATCTACACGGTAATCGACACTCGGAATTGAAAATTTTAGCAAATATCGCCGAATAGTTTTTGACGAGTTTCCAAAAAAAGAAAATATCAAAATTTGTACTTTTCCATCAAGACTTTCTCTTTTCAACAATTTTTTTTCGAACAATTTGCAATACGTACTTATTTTGAGTGCAATTTTTTTTTTAATTTTTACTCATTTTTTAACGAAGTTTCAAATGCGCCGATCAAAAAAAAAATTGAATCACTATAAAGGGAAAATATCAAAACTTTCTTTTTTTTACCCTCTTCTCCAAATTTGATCAGAAAAGTTTGAAAATCTATGCTAATACACAAAACGATGTTGATCAAAGGGTGTATTAATTACTTATATTTGATGAAAAGTGAAATTTAAATAATTTTAAACTTTTTACTCTACTTGTCATCAAATTTGAAGTGTAGAAGTTCTTCTGAGGAGAAAGGGGATGAAATACAAAAAATGCCATCTACCACCAAAGAGTTTAGTAATGTTTTCAAAAAAAAAACAATTTTGAAATTTGGAAACTACCAATCTAAAATTTTGCTCCTCCTCTTCTTCCTTCCATTTTTGGGTTTGAATTTCGAATTTGGCCGGAACACCAACTGCGTAACAGTACTCAGAACTCGAATTCAAAATTTCAGGAAAAATCGTTGAGTAGTTTTCGAGAACGTCCGATGAAGAAAAAAGCAAACCTAAAGATTTCCTATAAATTTATAATATGTATTATGTAGATATAAAATTCTAGATTTATCATATTATTAATTTTTATAATAATTTCATTTTTAAGCCATTCCTTAATTTGAACTCAAATATCTTATTGAAGAATAATAATCATTAAGAATCATATTTCTATCGTCATTCCTTCAATTGAAATGAACGCGAGACTTACTAAGATTTGTACGAACTCGTATTGAGTTTCATCGCGTAATAATGATAAATAATAGATGTGACTAGTTGATGGTATTGGCAACACCGCAGGGCCTGACAACGATAGTAGAAATTCTGTAGTGGGTCTCGCAACATACGTTTCATATCCTGGGTCTCGCACAGTATGAATCATACCTGTAATACTGTATATTTTTATTTTGAGTTTTCCCTACCCCTCTAAGGTTCCCGTAAATTGTGGCAATTAGTGCTTTGCAAAAAGCTGACATACACTCTTCTAACTCTTTAAATAAGGCCGGGTCTCGGAGCGTCTGTATGGTGTCCAGGGCCTGACAAGGATAGTGGCATAGATATATATATATATAGATATAGATATAGATAGATTAGAGGAGAGGACTGAGACCTAAATACGAGTATTGTAGTTTAGGGGCATATTAATTGAAGCTATATAATATGCAATGAAATAATTGCGTTCGATAGTGAAACACCTTTAGTGCGTGCTCCATATTGATATAGATTTTTTGAGGCACATATACTGAGAAATTCTTTTTTTTTTAATAAGATGTTCGCGTCGTCTCTGTTACTTCTCCAAAAAAATTATGATAACCTCTTTCAAATAAAATTTTTATGAAACATATTAATTATATTAGTAAACTATTGCAACGCTAGAGATCATAGTTTTCAAATTTAATGAAAAAACTTATATTAGGCCGGTTTTGATGTCTTTAAGGTGTTTGAGAGCTTTTAATATGTTAATCTTGGCAAGTAACCAACATAATGGAGAAAAAAGTATAAACAATATGAAATTTCGACAATAATTCATTCCGATGCGCATAAAATTAAATTTTGAGATGAGGTTGGTACCTACATTTAACCCAAGTTTTCCACATTCGCCTCAAAAGATGTACGGGATGGAAAATTCACCCGTCCTCCCATTATGTGCAGAAAAATTGAGGGTGGAATTTTAGAGGACTTCGGTCAAACGAAGATACTCCTTCGCAAATTAACTGCACGCATAAAACTTTTATTCAATGTTAGAATCATAAAAACGTCGTTTCAAGAACACTTTTTCTATTAAGGAACCTAGAATATAAGATGCGACACGAGTTTAATAAAATGATACGTATAATATCAAATTAAACTAATACCAACCCGCAATCGAAGTATAGGGCGTCATAATTTGAGAATATAACATTATATCCATTTTCCAATAAATTGATTATCTGTTTATCTTCTATTGTTGTCCAAATCTGAATTATATATCGTTTATTGTCTAAGAATTGCTTTAAATTTTTGCTTTCAGTGAGTGAGCTCGTCCATAAAATAATGTGGCTGTTCCTGACTTTAGCTGATCTATCGAATTGTTGAACTGCTTTGTTTTGAAAATAACTCCATAATTCGATGAAACCAGGGTCATCCATTGTTTTATTTCTATTGACAACAAATAATACTTTTATCATTTTACATAATTAAGTATATTGGTACTTGATAAAGTACATGGAATGATTGATACATTTAAGTAGGTACTTTTAACACATAAATGTACTAATCACTTAGTCCAATAAAGGTAAAAGTAATTAGGAAACTTTTATACTAAGTATGAAAGTAGGCGTCTGAAATACAATAGTACGTATACATATAGACATTTTAGAACCAAATCAGTACTTTTTTCAAACGATGATGTTGGGGAGAAAAAGTAATTAGGTACCTTTGAGCTGCATGACAGCCTTTATTATTACAAACACTAGACCTTGATGAATGGTCATTTAAATTTCTGAAAAAAAAAATGAATTAAAAATTCAACGTTATTTTACAAATATTACGAAAGAATTTTCATTTTCTTTAAATATCTTAAAAAAATTAGCGTTACCTTACAATTTTTACTGCTAATAGAGACTTAAGACAGTAGAAATAAATTTCCAAAATCTTATTTGTAATAGTAACAATCAATGCATGAATTGTTTTCGAGATATTTGATGAAAAAGAAAATCGTTCCGTAAAGATAATGTTAAATTTTTAATACATAATTATTTCAGAAATGCAAACAACAATGCATACAAAGATCTGTACTTGTATTAGTGAACTCTATACTTGGACTTCTATTCATAATACTTAGCTAACTACAACATAATGGATAAAGACCTAGCCAAAGTTGAAAAAATTCGAGATCTTGAGGTTATTTTTGATGTAAAGATAATATTCCAAGAAAGATAATCAACCCTATTGGGGGAAAAGTCGCCCATACGCTAATAAATTCGCCAATGTTAGCAAAAATTCGTCCAAAATACAGCTAACTCATAGCGTAAATAGGAGACTTTTCGCCAATGATTTTTCGCTCATTTATTTGCACTCAAATTCACTGATAATATCGCCATTAAAAACGCCCGCGCAATAATTCGCTGAAAACTCCGCTACAAAATTCGCTATGGATGTAAAAAACACTGATAAATCTGCCCATCTCATTTATTCATGTGCGTAGTAATGTGCATGAAAGTCGCCTCTACAGATATTCACCGTCGTGGTGTAGTGGTAAGCATCGTGGTTCGGAGAATTGAGGGTCTTGGGTTCGCTTCCCAGCTTTGTCAAAAATTTTCATAACAAAATTTTTTCGAAATAAGTAGTGAACGCGACTTCATAGGCGAAAAAGTATTAGCGTAAAGTCTCATATCTACGCCGGCAAATTAATCAGCGTAAAAATAGGCGACTTTTCCCCCAATAGAGAATACAACGGACAAGGCAAAGGAAATTACATATTTTGTGACTAGGTACTTAAAACTTGATGAGGGCCCATTTAAAATTCGCTAGTTTGGTGGGTTCCCAACCCTCAAAAAGATATTATGAAAAATGAGAAAATTCAAGAAAGATTTTTGAGATGATGTACAACGAAATAAAGCTGTACAGCGAGATAACGCAAAGCTTTTCATTCCCAGCACACTTAACGATGAAAATGTGAACCGGGAGGTTCGCCCACGCCGAGTTTCCCCATAGTGGCAACATTGCGAGTGTACGATAAGTGTCGCACTCGGAACCTACCGAGCTGCGTAGTTAGAGTATACAGTATTCGATCGACTGTGTTAGTTAAGATCTGCGTTAGTAGCAGTTACGATCTGTATCAAGTTATCTTTCGACCATTAAACCATTGTCATTATATTTTCTAGTCGAATCTCGCGTCATATTCTGTACTCGATAGTTACTCCGCGATCGTGTGGCTCACCGTGAGCCGAGAAAGTATTAACTGTGATTCTATCATTGTGTATTCATTCATTAATACATCGTGTCCGACGAGTGTTGTTTAATTATCGTCGTCTATACCGAGATCTCTTTCCTGAGAACCTGGTCTGAGCATGGTGGACTCAGACAGTGAGAGCTACGCGTGATTGACTACAATCGTCTGTGTGCCACTGAAATTTACTTCTTCGACCTCAGTGATATCTTTTTCATTTTTATGGACAAAGAAATATGAAAAAATCGTCATATAAACAAAAATAAGGTTTGGCATTTCAATATGCTACATTCAAGGAGCAAATGGTTATTGATAGGCTAGTGCGCTACAACCTTAACAGGACTTTTCTTAAGTTATATATAGCACACCTAATATACCTAGTAGATGGTGGCAGAACGGCGACATCCCAAGATAACATATTTATATGCGAATTACGCATATACCCATGCGAGGTAATGTTCTCAATATTCAACACTGAAGCGCCACCTCTAAATACCTTTTTTTTTTTACCTGAAATTTTTTCTGTGGTGTTTTTTAAGTAAAAGGAACACTTCTAGGGGGTAAGATATCAAAATTTCAAACTTCAAATTTTTTGCATATAAATTTGACGCACCTTAATGGAACGTTATTACTATTACGTTCGATTACTGTTATTATAGCCCTGTTTGTAGGGTCTTTAAGAAAATAATACATATTAAGAGTACAAACCGACTTTTCATCCATTTCGCAATAGATTGTGTATTTTTCCAACAATAGAAGGAAACTTCATCACCACCCATGTGGAAGACATCTGTTTCGAATAAATTGTTGAATTCTGCATAAATGTTGTACAAAATTTCATAAACTCGTTCATTTGTTGGATTCAATATTCCACAAGGTGGTTCAACACAATATTGTTTCCAAGGTTCGGCTTTAAAACAAAGAATGATGCTATCGTTGCTTAAGCCTTCATTTTGAAAGTGTTGCCAGCCTTCGCCTACATGAGATGGCGCATCAAATTCGGGAATAATTTTTATACCTCTAATTCTTGCATACCTCACTATTTCTTCTATGTCTCTGTACGAGTAAATCTAAAATAAGCGAAAAATACATAAATTCATTTAACAAACTCCAAAATTTTCATTTAGTGCTCCCTGATATAAGGTTTGTCAGAATTTTTCTTGACTAATCTTTAAAAGCACGATCAGATAACACTGTGCCTACAAAATTTACAGAGCTTGTTCATTAGGCTGCACCTACAATAGACAAGTAAAGCAAAAGAAAATAGCGCAGAGCAAATTCATTCGCTAGAGATAGCAGTTGCTTTTGCTTTTTGCTCTTGATATCTCATTCTGTGTGCCTACATTGGAGACAAAACATGGAGAATAGTTACATAAGAAGGTACACGAATTCGTTCATTCAGTTAATGAATCAAAGCCATCAAAGGTAACAAAATAGTGTAAAATTGTATGTACTTGAAAAATAAATATGAATCCGAATCGTTCATGAACAAGATAATCTGTTCTGTCAAACCAAAATAATATATGTGATGAATGTGAATAGTGTAATAATTATGATAGTTTGCGTTTATATTAAGAATTCATTGTGTATAACTTCAGCAATAAAATTTTCAAAAAACGAGGTAATAAGAAATCAGATCACATATGTACCATTCCATTTTCTACAGAAAACAAATAGCAAAACCAAATTTTTTTGTTTTTGCTACCTACTTTCCGAAGCAAATATTGCTTTTTATAGCATTCTGTTTCTGACTATGTAGGCAGGTGTATTATTTCACATTGGTTTGCTTTTGCTAGTGCTTTTTGCTTTTGCTTTGCTTGTCTATTGTAGGTGCGGCCTTAATTTCAAGACCTGTCTAAAAGTCGATACGTACACTAGAAATGAATGAAAATACAGGTGAGGTATTGACACACCACTAAGGATGGTCAACACCCATAATATATGCCCTAGGGTAGGTTAATATGGGGCTTTGCTCTTAAAGAGCCACCTATTGATGACCAGTCCTGAACTTGAATATCAATAAAAACTAAAGATGGAATAATACGTTCATTCTATTTTTACGTAAGAAGAAAAAGGTGACTGTTACATAAGAAAAGAATTTATTCACATTATTAAATTCACATCGAAAAAGTATAAATCTACTAATAACGAACATTTACACCATTTCATATTAAATAAACGCTAAAGAAATGAGTTCGAAGAGAAGCGCCCTTTAAGGCAGTTATTTACACTATATTTCTCCCCACATATTGTTTCAAAATAAATTAAATTTACAAGTTGAGCAGGGCGTACGAGGACATTCTTCAGGGGGGGGGGAGAAAACCAAAAATTGCCACTAATACCATGAAATTTTACCAACTGTTGACCTTTTTTTTTAGTCTTCAAAAATTTAAAAATAGCTGTAATAATACTGCGCAAGTGGTCAAGTTTACCAACTTTCCAAAAGCCAAGGGGGCTACATCCCTGGTTGTGCGCTATATATGATATAAGGTGGCATCAGTTCGAATTTATTCGAGTTCTGATTCTCCCAAAAGAAATTCAAGTTCCCAATTTCAGCGTTGAACAATTATAAATTTCCCAACTTTTCAAAACGCCTGAGGGGAAGCTCCCCCATCCCCCTTAGTTACGCCCCTGAAGTTGAGGTGAATTACTGGTTTCCGTGAAATATTACTATAATACTACACTGTTTTCGGTGGCAAATCACATTTTACCCATCTGTCTTGAATGTTAATACCACACTGTTTTTTGCGACAAGTTTTGATACTTGTGTGCCGTAAATATGCAAGCACCGCATAGTCGCATAGTAGCGAAAATGCATTCTAATTAGGTCAAATAGACCATACGATCGACTATTATTAAGCATGTAGCATTAGCAAAATACACAGTTATCCATAAAGAGTGTCTCCATTCGTCACTGCACGTCACTACATAATGGCGCCTAAACAGTTTTTCCGGTATCGGCTACGAACATAAATCGAACGCATCCGCGAATCGAGAATAACCGCAAAGAGTATACAACTATGGTGCGAATCCAGTTCAACAACGTCAAACTGCACCGAGGACTCGTTGAGGATCAAACACTCAAGGAAAATAAACAGACTAAGAAAAATTTAACAAGGTAAGAGCTACGGCTTTTTCTATCCATTTTCCTTTCTAAAAAAATTCCTATCCTGAAAATACCCTCCTGTAAAAATATATAAAAATGTTCACTCATCAGAATGGGTTAAAAAACTACCAATTGAAGCCAGAAAAGAATTAATAAGTACGATAGAATTAAAAATGCCTAAACAATCATTTAATAATAAAGGAATAAAAATCAGAGAAAGATCACCTAAGATTCTTTTTAACAGCCTTTCTAAATGAAGATGAAAGGAGCATTAATTACCTAAAAACAATAAAATACAATGAAGAATACCAAAAATTTATGGAAAACGAGATCAAAGAGTTAGATTCATATACGAATAAAGAATCCATCCAGTTAATAGATTTTGATGAGGACCGCACTAGTACTTCAAATTCCGAAGACGAAAACATTCGAGAAAACCACAACAAAAAAGATATTTTAAATAAAACTCACAACTCTGACACACTCATAGAAAAATAAATAATCAAAAATAAATCCAAATTCCAAAAATTTGAAACCGAAAATTAGAGGAAACTATAGAAAATCTTAGCTTAATTAAGAAATGAATGGATGAATGCGAGGGAAGCTATTTGTAAATTAATAGAAACACTTCCCCCAAAAGAACTTCGATTTTTTCAACAGCTTAAAACTGAATATCCCATTCTAACTTGGAGAAAGTTGTGCAAAAAATTCAAAGACCAGTATAAGGAAAACGAATTTGTAATTAGAAATGAATTAAAAACCTGCACAAANATGTTCCTCAAAATTTATGCTCCTTGCGGACCCTTTTCGGGGGGGCAGTGTCGAAAAATTACGTCATTTTCCGACTTCGAAATAGCGCTGGCGTAATTTATCGACAAGCGCTATTTCGAATTTCGTTTCTCTTTGTAAATATATAATTGGCCGCGGGTTTTGTTTTTATCTAAATTTGCGATTGATAATGGCATATAAACAAGCCATTCTTTTCATTCATAAATCAAGCGATATTTTGACTATTAATTCAAGCTGTAATTTGACGAAAAAAGAAAGCGAGCGATATTTGACGATATGGAAGACGACAAAGTGAGTAATTTTAGATTCACTTTTTTTTTTAAGCAAAGGTTGACCCAACATTTGAATACGCTCCGCCACAGTCTTTAAGAAGTTAGCTCATAATTTGTTCTTTTTTTTGTTTTTTCTTTAACTTTTGATTTTACCCTCTCGTCCCTTTTCGTTTTTGTTTCAGGAGCCAAGAAACCTCTTGACGGCGGCGAACCCTAAATAATTCCTAATAATTATGTAATGTTGAATTAATATATATTTTTTCCCCTTTTTTGTACTTTTTTTTACTATCTCTTCCCACTCATGTCGTGACTCTTAAATTAGAAATCTTTTCACGCTTCCACATATTTAAATTCATGACAAAAAGTAAGGAGGCTTAGTGAAAAATTGTTGTGAAATGACCTCAAAAAGATGTCATAAAAATTTCAGCTCTCAAGTTCAATTTTTACCATTGCCAAAATGGGCCCAAAGTTTTGAACTTTTTTGAAAATCGAAAAATTTAAAAATTTCGTAATTTGCACTATTAATAAGCTGAAATATTTTTTAATGGGTAAAAAATGTGAAAAAAAAATTTGACGACTATATTTACCATTCAGTGGTTCCCAAACAGTTTCCAGTATCACAGAAATAATGCAAAAATCGTTTGATATTGGTGCAGTTATGGAGTTATGCATAACATTAGGTATCCTAACATAAACAAGTAATTACATTACTTATATTAAAATTCTTATAACTATATGCGCAGCACTTAGCTGTAACCCAGAACTCACCACGCGGAGGTGGCTGCGCTGGAGTTCCTGCAGACCAGCTGGGTGAAAGGTTATACTTACGAAATAACAAGCATAATTAAATTTTGTAATCTTTTTTGGACCCAAAAGTTGGCATGATTGGCTAGACATCCCTGCACTTACCCTCGATGCGTGTTATTACTTTCACAATACTCTGAGTTTTAGAGTCGAGCTTCGTTCCTAGAGCCAACTAGCGCTAATGTTGATGCAGGCGCTGCGTCGTGGGTGATTCAGATTGCGTTGGCCTTACGAATGACACAGTATCATCATCAGGAATTTTGTATCATATTCGAATAAATATTGGTCTTATTAGTAGTAAAATATTGATGGATAAAGGTGCGTCCTTAAGTTACATTTCGGAAAGTTATTTCATTTCGATTAAGGAGCGCGTAGGGGAACAAATGCATGGTGAGATTCATAATTTGCAGTTTACTGTGTCTTTGGCAACACCACCTATAGTAAAAGGCCTGGGCGCAGGTGTTGTGACGTCAACGCTAAGAGGCTGAAGTTGTGCTTTTTACATTGCTTCTTATGTAACTTTGCAAATTGTTTAAGGCGTTTCGGGTGGCGCTAGCGCTTCGGAAAAATTTTTACCTCATAGAGGACGTTATGGAGAGTATATAAAAAAAAAATCAGACTTCTACCTATCAAAATAGCGATTTTGTTATTTTTTTCAAAAATCTGTATTTATGCATTTATCAGTCTGAGTTTTTTTTCACATACTCCCCATCATCTCCTTTTTACGGTAAAATTTGTTCCAAAGTGCTAGCCCCACCCGGAACGCCGTAAAAAATTTGCAAAGTTATATAAGAAACAATGTAAAACGCGCAACTTCAGCCTCTTAGCGTTGACGTCACAACACCTAGGTGACTACACAATTGAAGACAATTAAAGTTCAAATGAGTTTATCACATAAAATTTTTATCATACATGTCATAGGTTCATTCTTATGCCTGAGTTGAGCGAACGAATGATTATTGGTGGTGACTTTTTAAGTAGGTATGGAGCGGTGATAAATTATTGTAATCAAACTTTATGTATGCTATTACGCAATAATAGCGTTTTCCATCCTGGTGAAAATATTATAAGCGATTTTGTATTTATGACTGAACAGTTCTGTGCAAATGCCGATTTGGTGGCATATATTGAATAGTTGCCATCTGCAGATATTGATATGAAGTTGAGCGCTTCACCAGTACTACAGCAAAGTGATGAACGAGAGGATATTTTACAAACGTTGCGTTCAAAATGGAATGATTCTGTCATCGAGGATGTAATAACCATCGAGCAAGCAGAAATTGTATTATCTAGATTAAGTCCATTAGTTGAGGCATTTAGATCGGAATTAAGATGTTTTCGCGAGGAAAAAGTTATTTTAAATGTCTGCTGTGGAGCGATGGGTTCTAAAGCGATATAGTGTTCCAATGGTTCAGCGTTCTGCTGTACGCGACAAAATTGCGTCTATGTTAGCTCAAGGAATAATTAGCGTTTCAGATACGCAGTATATTAAATAAAACTCACAACTCTGACACACTCATAGAAAAAATAATAATCAAAAATAAATCCAAATTCCCAAAATTTGAAACCGAAAATACTGAGGAAACTATAGAAAATCTTAGCCTAATTAAAGAATTGAATGGATGGAATAACGAGGAAGCTATTTGTAAATTAATAGAAACGCTTCCCCCAAAAGAACTTCGATTTTTTCGACAGCTTAAAACTGAATATTCTATTCTAACTTGGAGAAAATTGTGCAAAAAATTCAAAGACCAGTATAAAGAAAACGAATTTGTAATTAGAAATGAATTAAAAACCTGCACAAAAGGTAAAGAAAGTTATAAAAAATATGCAGATAAGATAACATCATTATGCAAAAAACTAGATGCAAACATGCCATTAAAAAATATAATAGAATACTTAGTAGATGGTTTACCTACCAATGATATTAATACAGGGGAGTTCATGAAGGTAAAAAGCGAATTAGAGCTTAGTGAACTAATTCATCATGCAGATGCAGTAGCGGCTGCAGACAAAGGCAAGCTAAAACTGTATGGCCTACAGCAGGCGTTAGAAGAAGTAAGGAGCGAGTTAGTAAAAATAGAGCAAGAAAGGAAAAAATGGCAAGAAGAAAAAGAGAAATTGGAAGCAAATAGGAAAAATGAAAAAGAAAAAAGCGAAGAAATAATTTTTTATGCAAAAGAGAGAAAAGAAGAAGGAAAAACGCAAAATTATCAACAAAATTACCCATATTATTCTCAGCTAAATACATTTCCCCATCTCCCAATACAAAGCGAGGGACTTAATACCTATCTACCATATACACAATACAACTATACACATCCCCAGATGTTCAATAACTACAATAGAGATATAATGAGAACAAGAGCGAGAGGCTATAGAGGATTCAGAGGAGGTAGAACTAGAGGTAGAAGAAATTATTCAAGAGGCAATAAAATGTATTATAACTCCTATAGCCGGTCAAACCAAACCCAACAACATTATCAACCTACCCAAAATGAAAATTACGACTCAATCAAATTCTGTCCTGAATGCAACGTAACAAGCTATAATTTAAGTGAATGCAAGAAGTCAAAAAACTGAGTAAATTCGAGGGGAAAAGCCTGACAAAAGAAATTCAAACTATCTACACTTTCCATATCCCAAACTTAAAAATCGAAATTAAAATAATTAGGAATAATCAGGAAATAAGCGCAATATTAGATACAGGCAGTAACCCCTCGATCATTAATAAAGAAAAAGTCGAAAAAGACAGCATCATATTCTGATCAAATTCTGTTTTAAAAGGTCCAAACGACGAAAAATTAAAAGTAATCGGAAGAACATTATTAGAGTTCGAAATAAAAAGAGTTAAATTTGGTGTCATGGCGACAGTAGTCGACAATATAACCGTAGATTTAATATTGGGAATCAATTTTATGATAAAGTATGAGGCAATAATAAATTTTAAAGATATAAAAATCAGTTTCAATAATGGGGTCGAAATTCCAATATCCAAAGAATGGATAAATAAAGTAAAACAACAAGAAATATTTTTAATTCAAAACAATGAGTTGGTATGCACAGAGAAAATTATTTTAGCGCCAGGCTTGGTCGGGTGCTTAAATTCGCTGATATAGATAAAACAATTAGAACACCTGCCGTATTATATAACGTAGGAATATTGGTAAAAAATGATGATGGCGTAATAAAAATACGGAACAATAACTGTATACAAGGTAAAAAATACAAACATACGATACGACGAACCAATAAAAGACCTAAATGGAATTCCAATCATAATATGAAATGAAATAATAGACGAGCAGAAACGAAAAGCATATGATCTACTCCATAAATATAAACACATATTCACGATAAAAATAACCGATCTCAAAGAAGCTAAACTAGAACCTTACAAAATTAAATTAAGTGATGACACCCCAGTAACATGTCCGCCTTACCCGCTAGCAATAAAAGAGAGGGAAGAGGCACTTAAATTGATAAAAGAATTAGAAAACAGTAGCATCATAGAACGTTCATCATCTCCTTACTGTGCCCCAGCATTCATCAAAAAGAAAAAAAGCGGAGAACTAAGACTTTTAGTAAATTATAAAAACTTGACAAAAAAATCCGACCAGATCAAAATACAGTACAAAAATAAGCACAATAATTGACAACATGCATGATGCAAAATTTATTTCCACTCTTGATTTAGCTTCAGGTTATTACCAAATTCCCTTACATAAAGATTCATACGAAGTAACAGCATTTAAATTAGAATCAGATCTCTATCATTTCAAAAGGCTCCCATAAGGGATGAAAACTTCTGCCGCTGCAATGAATAGGGAATTGCGTGGAAAATTACAAGAATGCCTATATAAATCAGTTACAATTTACCTTGACGATATTGCGCGTTTGGCAAAACTTTTGAGGAAAGCTTAACATCATTACAAAATGTGCTAAAAATATTGGATGAAAACGATTTAAAATTAAAAACAAATAAATGTCGATTATTTGAAAATGAAGTAGAAATTCTAGGTCACGAAATTAAAAATGGAAAAGTCAAGCCAAATCATGATAACGTAAAAGCCTTACTAAAATTGCCTAATCTAAGAACAGTGAAAGAGGTTCAAAAAGCGCTAGGAGCAATGGGATACTTTCGTCAGTACATCCCAAACTTCGCTCAAAAAACGATTAAAATGTTTGATTTAACTTCAGGAGGGAAGAAAGGTAACGAATTAGTAGAATGGACATCTGATCATTCAGAAGAATTTGAAAATTTAAAAGGAATAATAGCATCTAGACCAATACTGAAAATATTTGACCCTAATGAACAAATTTACGTAGAAACTGATGCGTCAGCCAGAGCAGTTGGTGGCGTGTTAACGCGATATGATACGTATACAGGCAAACGCATGCCTATAGCATACTACTCACACAAATTACCACTGCGTAAAAAATGCAGGTCAGCGTACGACCTCGAATTTCAAGCATTAATAGACACGATCACAGCTTTTAGACCATATTTATTTATGAATGAATTTACGATATTAACTGACCATAAAAAACCTTACTGGAGAAATATCATCCCGAAAAACATTCAACCCCAAAAAGTTAGCAAAATTGTACAAAAATTAGTCGAATATGATTCGAGATTAAGCATATAAATGGAGCAGATAATTATGGGCAGACCTATTATCGCGTTTAGTTAGCGATGGTAAAAACATAAATACTACAAAATTAGAAATCGCCAACGATTTTGTTAAGAGCCAAGAACAGGACGAGGAATTAAACAACATAAAAAAATTGCTGCTCAATAAACAAGATGTAAATCTAATTGATAAAAGAATAAAAAGAAAAAGTAGACGATATGTCATAAATGAAAATGGAGTCTTATGCTATAAAAAATTCAACAAAGCCAATTTATTATTGTTACCAGTGATTTCAAAAAATATGATTGAAGAAGTACTGATCAACACGCATGAAAAATCATGCCACCCAGGCGAAAAAGCAACGTATGAAAAACTAAAAAACCATTACTATTGGGAAGGTATGTATTTAAATGTGACCGAACATGTAAAGAGCTGCGATACATGCCAAAGAACTAATAGAAAGGTCAAAAAAAAGCGGACATTTAAAAGAAAGAACCAATTCCCCACCCAACCTCTTTTCCCAAGTGTCACTCGATACAATGGGCCCTATCATGATAAAAAATAAAAAATACTACATTGTTGTAGCAATCGATCAATTTTCAAAATTTATTTTCGCGAAAGGTTATACAACAGTAACAGCTAATACCATAGTCGAATTAATTGATGAGTTGTCAGTAAATTATATGAAGCCCCAAACAATCTTGACTGATAATGGAACAGTATATGTAGCAAAAGAGGTCGAGGAATATTGTAAAAATAATGAAATCCAGATGAGAAGAATACCAGCACACTCACCTAGCTCCAACGGACAGGTGGAAAGAGCTAATTCTACAATAAAAGAAAAAATCAAAAAGCTATACGTGATAATGAAAAATTTAATATCAACAGTGACTTAAAACATTTAATCCATGCATACAACTGTACGCCAACTAGAGTATTGAATTTCAAATCGCCGTTTTACGTGATGTTTGGAAAGGATGAAGATACGCTGAAACAAAAGCTAAAAATACCTACGACATCCGAAGAACGAGAGATTGAAATAAAAAATTTAGATGAATTTAGGAACACTATACCTCAGCTGTTGAGTGAAAATTTTAAAGATAATGCAAAAAATAAAAACAGGTTGAGGATTGAAGATGTGTTTCAAAAAGGAGAAAAAGTATTAATAAAAAATGTGTTAAAAAAGAGTAAAATGGTCGAGGAATACCTAGGACCGTATGTAATTACGGAAAAAATTGGTGACCTTAACTACAAAATAAAAGAAAATGATAAAGAAATTTTAGTGCACATAAATAGAATGAAAAAATATGAAGAGAGAAAACCGAAAACACAGTGATATAAAAAATATAAAAAATGATAGAAAATGAAAAATGAATGAAAAAGATGAAGAAGAAACAAACTATGGCAATACTGAATTTGACGAAAACAACCCAAATGATGATGAAATCACTAATGATGACAACAACTAAATCCTGCAACCTTCCCAATCTCCTTCCTATCCTTTTCCTTAAACTTATCCTTGCGCGCATTTCTACTCTAATTCCTTTCATTTTCCTTTGTTGCAGAATGAAGAACTCTACGATATCACTCATCATTACAATCATAATACTTAACCTTAAAGACGTAGAAAATAATCCGATAAAAATAACATCAGGAGTCATATTTAAAAAATTACCCGAAAAAATTATTTACTATCATACCCTACCAATAATCTTTAGGCAACCCTTCGGGTAAATAAAGAAGCAGTACCTGGTGCACTAGATAAAATAGCACAAAATATAGGTAAAGATACCCACTTAACCACAGATGAGGGATATGAACATCGCTACGAGATGATTCAAAATCTAAAACAGATGACGTACGATGAAGCAAATAGCATAATTTTTGACATACATAACACTTTACAAACGAGAGCAAAAAGAGGAGGAGAGGCGCGAAGACACGCTTATATTGAAGTTTGGCTGAAGTCGGGTAAGGTAATGAAATTTTCTCCTCTTAGAACACCATTGTTGGAATTCTTATTCAAATTACTTATTTGGGCATTAAATTTTATAGGAGATGCCAACTTTTGAGTCCAAAAAAGATTACAAAATTTAATTGAGCATGTTATTTCGTGAGTATAAACTTTTACCCAGCTGGTCTGGAGGAACTCGAGCGCAGCCACCTCCGCACGGTGAGTTCTGAGTTACAGCTAAGTGTTGCGCATATAGCTATAAGAATTTCAATATAAGTAATGTAATTACTCGTTTAAGCTAGTATACCTAATGTTATATGAAACACCATAATTGCACCAATATCAAGTGATTTTCCCATTATTTCAGTGATGCTGGAAACTAGTTGGGAACCACTGAATGTTGAATATAGTCGTCAAATACTTTTTTTTCATGTTTTTCACTTATTAAAAAAATATTTCAGCTTATTAATAGTACGAATCACGCAATTTTTAAATTTTTCGATTTTCGACAAAAGCTCAAAACTTTGGGCCCATTTTGGCAATGGTAAAAATTGAACTTGGGGGCTGAAATTTTTATGATATCTTCTTGAGGTCATTTCACAACAATTTTCACTAAGGCTCCTTACTTTTTGAAAAAAAACCAAAATTCAGCCCACCCTACTGAGTACTTCTCCAGTTTCCAATTCTCTAGCATTATTTTGAGATAAATTTAAATCATATAATATCAACTGAAATTGAACTAAAACAATATTAATTTTAATGAAACATCAGTTTTCATTAATCTCGTTCATTTCCGATATTCAGTATCTCCTTCTCAGATGGCTACATTACCACTCCTAGCGTAGCCAAAATTCGGGAATAGAAAAGCTTCGCAGAGTGAGCAAAGCAATGGGCAAATACATATGTTTTTTTGTTTGATTTAATTATTTATTGTTAAATTTTTGCTATTACTGAGACAAGTGAAACAGGAATTGTCGAATTTTTCTCACCGATGTCGATTTGCCGACTGCGCAAAACCTCTGAGGGGCGAGCACTCCCCTCCATCGGTCCGTCCCTGCTCATCATCAAATTAGCGTAGAAAGGTCAAACTTCGTGTGTAGGATTAGTCAGTGACCAGAATATGACCCCTTAAAATTGAGTCATAATGGATTCAAATGGCGGATGATCAAGATTTGAAGATAATTTGAGGATCTTCTAATAGTTATAATTTGAGAAGTATGTGTTCATATCATTATTTCATGGCACGAAATACTACGTTTGTTCCAAATTCAACTTCTTAAGTGGTTTTGAAAGCGATAGCGTAAAGGTTTTCAGACTTATATCAGGGGTTGCCTGTAGTCATGAAGGGTTTTGCAACTTTATTACTAAACCAGAACAAGCCCTATTAAAAACTCAGCTCCAGTGATGCGGCATGGCTGCTTATGTTTTTTTTCAAAAAGTCCGAAAACACACATACATATGCGTGTCGAAAAAAGTTCGCGTTTTTGCTTTCTTTTCAGCTAAACTTTATCAATAGGGACTTGGACACACAAAACATGTGTTGAACAAAGGAAAAAGAAAAAAAAAACTAGAAGATACTAAAGTATCTTAAAAGCGGACTATACTAATTAGTAATTATACTGTTTTCGAGAAAGTAGAATAATTTATTTTTTTACCAGAATAAAAAATTTTTATAAAATTCAAAAGTTCTACCAAATCTACTTATCCTAAATTTTATCAAGTATCATACAAAACATGACCGCACGTAACTTATCTTCTTACCACCGAAAACTTGGAATCGTGTGAGGTCAGGTCATTTTATGTTCAAACAGCTCTAAAAAACAATAATAATTCAGAAAGTTTCTTCAAAAAAACGCGACCTCACGTCAAGAGGATGGCCAACTCTTCTTCTTATCCGCCTTTTTCGTTTCGGAGAGAGACTATACTCATTTTCAAAATTCATATTTTAAATTATAAATTAAAATCGTCATGTTACCTCATGTTCAATCGACTTCAAAAATCAATCAACTCAAGAAACCTACTCATTCTACCACTTCCCAAAATTTCGTGTCAATATGTCAACTTTTACTCTAGTTATAGTGAGAGAATTAACGTTTACAAAAAACCGTGACCTCACGTTAAATCACCTTTCTTCAAGTTGAAAAACTAATAATAGCTGAAAGTCTATGTACTCTATCTATCCTCATAATTTGGGTCAATCGATTCCGACTCAAGCCCCGTCACGTCACGTCACGTCAAGCCACTCATATCCACTCACGTTCAGGAAACAGTCAATTCCAAGACTAACTACCACGCCTACTCTTTCAGAGATCTGCACCGTATTTTGATAAATTTCTGATACAAAGGTTTAAACCATGACCTCGCGCTTTATTGAATCAGCTCATGTTGTAATGAATTAGAAATCTGATTATTTATAAAGCTCAACAATTCCTTTTTGCTATCATGCAGGAACCAAAACATCTTAAATCATGCTTCCTCAAGCCTGATCACTCCAAAAAATATTCAGCTCTAAAGCGCCACTATCCTTATCCTTCCACCAAATTGAACTCGATCCATTAATTTTTACTCGAGTTATCCTGGATGAACGGGAGAACCTCAACAAATGCCTCCTCACGTAAAACTCACGACCGATCACCTCGTAAAACTAATCATTTCTCAAAATGTAGTACCCCCACCCTCTTTCATCGTTTAATCATTCTGTTCAGTTTTTCCCTACTTATCATGTGAACATAAAAAACCTCAACTCACGCGTCCTCACGCCAACTCATGTCGCATCATTCTCAAAAATTAATCGGCTTCAATGATCACTAACTTTATCCTTCTTCCACTTTTCAGTTCAATCTATCAACTTTTATTGTAGTTATTACGCAAGAACAAAGACACTTCAACTCACGCTTCTTCACACTACGTCACGTCCTATCACGTCCAAGAACTACTCAACTTTAAGGCACCACTACCTCCACACTTCCTCCAACTTTCAACTCGATCCGTTAAGTTTTACTCGAGTTATCGCGCAAGAACCAAAAAAACTTCAACTCACGCCTCATTACGTCCGATTGCGTACAAAAACCAATCAGCTTCAGAGTACCACCACTTCCATTCTTCTTCTAAGTTTCAACTCGATCCATCAAGTTTTACTCAAATTATTGCGCGAGAACCAGAAAACCATGACACACGCTCGAAGAAGGACACTTGGTGCCCGAAAGCGCTAGCTATTAAAGCGATTTGAGGAGTAGAGATTTTTCTTTCTTTTTTCTTACTTATAAAACTTCTCGACCCGAAAGTTATTTTTCCTATTTGAAGTCCAGCCCCTTTTCTCAACATCCCTCTCAGCCTTATCATTAATAACTCAGCTAACGTAATAAGGGTGACAACTACAGTCTGTTCACTACAGGAATGGCCACATCACACCCACGGCGAGGACCGCGATCCACCAAACGTGCAAATACATAGCCAGGAAACATTGGAACGTACGTGCGTTTTTAATCGGTGCGATCTGAGCATTTTTATTTTTGATAAGGTAGGTAATAGGTATTATAAGTACGCTTGTTATTGAAATGAAATGCATTCACTCGAGGAACGGCGAACGGCAATAAAACTGAATCGATCAATTAAAGTAATTTTATATTCATTTTTCATTTGAATTTCTCAAACATTGAAAATGATGAAAAACTGCCAATCCACAACAACACAGATAACTGAGAGATACGTAATAGGTAGCTAGATAGCTAAGTACTAAGTACTAGATACAATGTACATACTAAGTACTCATAAATACATATTAACCAACCTCTTCGAGAGAAAAGAGTTTAGGTTTATCGTTGACCGCTATTTGTTTCCGAAGTTGGTGACGATGGTGCAAGATGGTTGAAACTGTGTCTGTGCCAGTTTATTGTACAAATAGAACTACTGATGAATGACTGCTGGATGAGCCGCCTCACTATCAACGCTGGTAGTTCGGCAGAGTCGCGTTTTCTTGGATATCGCACAACTGACCGACGCTAGCTTCCTTTTACGCGAATTAGGAAAAAAACGGAATTTCGACGTTTCTGATTGGTTGCCTCGGTTGTCACAGGCCCTTGCTTTGTCGAATTCGCCCCAAGAAGCTACTTTCAAAGGGACGGTCTTTTTGCCGAAGCGTTGAAATTTCCTACTACTGAATGATTTGGCATTAAGAATGGGACTGGCGCCGCGAGTCGGCGTGTCGTCAGTTCCGCTGCTAGTAGTATTCTGCGCATCATTTGTAGTCGTAAACGCGTTTTCGAGTCCCCCAGTTACGCTAGTAGGTTCGAAGAAGCGGTTTTCGCCGTTGGAAATGTCGTAGAGGAAAGCGCTGGTACTTTCTTCAATTTCTGCGCTTAAATCGAAAGATTCGCACGTCTTCGCCATCGTTCCCATATTGTCGCGACGCTTATACATGTTTCTTGAAATACGCATCGTCGTACCTTTAACGGGTGCAGTTGTGAAATGGTAGAAATTCGACGAGTCGTTGGAGCTTTCATTGTTCTGTAGTGGCGTGACTTCTTTATTCAAGATATCATCGTAAAATCTGACGCAATTTTCGTTCAAATCAATACACTTGCCATTTGCAGTGCGAAAACTGGTCCATGAACACGATATCATTCGACTATTTGCATCGCAAACGAATTGAGAGGAGGGGATGGCGCTGAGATATTGCGCAGATGTACCTGTGCTGAGATTATGCGTTTCCGTTTCTCTTCCCATCACGTCGAAAATATCGTTGAAAATTTTTTTTTTCACATCATCTACTCGAATTTTATTCAGGGTAATGCGCTTACCGTTAGCAGTTCGAAAGCCGGCGCTCGAGATATCTGGCGGCACAGAATGACGCTGAACCGCTTTATGACAAGAAGCTACGACCACGACGCTGTCCAACAATAGCGTTTGCATACGATTATGGTTGAAAGAATCATCTTCATCGTTAACCTTATAGTATTCGTACTGAACATGCGGTGAGCGAATAGAGTTTATACTGTCGCAAGCTCGTATCGGTACGGGCAAGGCTGTCGCCAAAACACCACTGGATACGAAAAGGCAATATTTCAGATAGCTGGCTTCCATAGAGAAACCTATCTCATCTAACAAACGAAGACGACCAACATCGCATTTAAAACAAAAGAATAGATAATCGACGAAATGAGACGAAAGATTTGGCAGCGAAAAATGACGTTCGGACGACTTTATGAAATATGCAATTAAATTTGTTTTACATGCATTGTTTTCCAGATTAGCCGGATGAACTCGGTCGATGAACAGGTAGGTAGCGTACAAGTAGCACATCATATCGTTGCCGATCAATTTCATCCATCCGGCAACTGATTGTAAACGTCTTAACATAGTTTCGCTGCAGTAGCGCTTCATAGCAAATGTTGTTTTGGCGATACGAATGAAAAGCTCATATTTCTCACGTAAAACAGCGAACAGGGGATTTCATTTTCGTTCTTTTGTCTTTTTTCCGTTCTGCAACATTCAAAAGCTTATCTTCACCATCAACCTTCACGTAATTTTCAACACGCACCTGCGAACTGGAAGCTAATTCGTTGAACAACATCAAACCTTTAGCCGAGATGGTTCCACAGTCAACACCATAAACATTATCTACATCCCAGAGTTGCGCATTTCCAAAACGTCATGTGTAAAGAATGCATAGTTGGGTTTTATCACATGATCCCGACAGGGATAGATGAATCTTCGCATTCTCCTCTTCTTACAAACTTTAGGGTAGGCTTTCCTTACCAAATGATCATTGCTTTTTCCGTCATCTTGGTTAAATTTCATCAAAGAAGGAGAATGAATTTTCAATTTCCAGTCACAATCCTCATGAAAATAATTAATATTCTCGGTGCGTTTCGCGTCAATGGTAATGCACGAGGTCGTTGTGTGTTCATTTTTTTCACCAATTCCTTTCAAACACTTCGTCCGCAAACTACTCATTTCCCGATCACTCCTGCATCTAAAATTTTTTGCGACCTTTTTGTTACAACGATCATGGTCTACGTTCATGAATGATGCCACTAAGCCAAAATTAGAATCTGCACCAAAAGGAATATTTTCGTAACTATGTACATTAATCCACCATTCGCTAGCGAAATTTAAATGTCGTTTCTCACAATTTCTCCGTCGATGCTTGTTCAGTATTGGTGAATGAGTTTCATTAACCATCTTTGCCACTGGTTGTATCATTTCGTACAACGAATAAGCAATGCTTGACGCAAATGTCATCGATTCTGTATCAATAGTCAATGAAAAGGCGTTGAACTTCACCACATTTGGAACTGAAGAATGTTCGGCAGAGTTGAAAACTTATCACAAAATGAACAACATTTTAACGAGTCCGTCGAAA
>VFXL01000088.1:0-75146 GCA_009761765.1 Phenacoccus solenopsis | reverse complement strand
AATTTTTTGGAAGATGAGAGTAAATTTTCGATTTTCTTGAACAAAAAATGAAATTCGTACCTAATTTTTTAAATCGAAAATTTAACATATTTTTGTATTAATGCACGTTTGTTTATTTTTTTTTTTTTTAATATATTTTTGAAAGGAGGATTCCCTTGAAGGTTGTAACAATATTTAAAAAACGACGAATTTCTATTCTGCAAAATTGTTAAATATCCTATTCCAATCATTATTTACTTGGGAGTTAGAAATCGCCAGATTCGCCAGTTCAACTAGATATTTTATTTTCCACTTATTTCGTGTACCAAGCTCGGTGAACGTATTTTTACAACAGATTTGTCCCTCACATTCTCACCGAATGCCAATTACCAACCCATGCGGGATACATTTCTTCAGACCAATAGTATAAAAATCATACTCTCAGACAATATTGAACGAATAAACAACCTTATGAAATTTTTGAATTCTTCTGGCTTACTTAAACTAATATAATCATTACAACCGTGCCTCTAGCCATAGCTGCTGTGCGCCGCACGTAAAAAAAAATCGAAAATTGAATAAGTTCCATTTTCTGTCTTGGAGAAAATCCAAATTATAAAAAAATCCGGTTACGTGCAAGGATACTTTCCAGGGGAGGAACTATAGTGCGGAGAAAATATTAAATTATACCACAATTTTGTTGAGCATCGTCTTTTTTTTTTTTTTTTTTTTTTTTTTTTAATTTAATTATTATTTCATGGTTTTGTCAGAATTTCCAATTTTTTATAGACCAGTTGAAGCAATCTACTCCTTTCCCCTTACCTACATTCAAGTGTGCCCCTGATAAGAATCACTAACCTATAACCATATAAATTATTGATTTCTGTAATCATATGTTTGTGACAAAAAACAGTCATCAATAAAACTGCTGTATTTAGTTGGAAAAAAAATGTCGCCAATTTGATGAAATTTTGCTACAGCTACTTTATTATATTCAATTTTCATTCGTGTTGCAATGTAATACATAATATTATATAATGTTACTACTTTTTTCAAAAATAACAAAGTCACAATATTTATAATTTAATGCACTGAAGCTATAATATGTTTTTATTTTACTTAATTGATCTGGAAATTAAAATTAAAATTATTTCTCTTTCAGTGATGTAGAACTTATGTTTGTGCTGAAATAAAATGCATTTTTTGTTTTTGTTTTGTGTGTATTTATGTAGAATTCTTTCTTTTGATTTTATTGTTACTAATTTCTCGTAATTAATGTCATTTCGAATTTTAAAAATGCATTTTATTTCCAGCATGAACGTGAGTAGCACATCACTGAAAGAGGAATAATTTCAAATTTTAATTTCCAGATCGATTGAGGAAAATAAAAACAATACCTTCAGTGCATTAAATCATAAATATTGTGACACTGTTAATATGTATTTGATAAAAGTAGTATATTAGATATTATGTATTACATTACAACACGAATGAAAATTAAATATAATATTTCTTTCATTTTAAATTACGATTCAATATTGTTTTTTATAATATTATTCGATAGCGTTTGTTTTCATTTATTTTCTTATTTTCAATATTTACATTTACTCGCAAAAATATTTAAAAGAATATTTTTTTCAGACTACTGGCAGACATCGAAACGTCGTCGTTCGTCTTCAAATTTGGAATCAAATTCCGAACAAACCGAAGGTAACGACAGTGATTCCATGAACCATCCAGAGGAAGTCGAATAAATGAAAAAATTAAAAAAAAAATGATAACGAAGTACAAATATATTTTTAAAATGTTATTTTACATTTGTTAGAAACAAATTGTAGTTGGGATTGAATTACGTAGTATGATATTTTAATAATTTGACGTTTAAATATACTATTTTATGCAGGGCAGGGTTACAAATTGTAAATGTACCGTTTTGGAACGAATAATCGAATGTTATTCGGTTCATTATCGGAACATTGTGAAATGCTGGCGCTTTTTGATATGCAAATCGTTGTAAGTAAAGAAAACAAAACTGATCTCTTTTATATACTCAAAAAAAAAAAGTAATACAGCGAAATTCGCAATAAGCGCCATCATAAATAATTTTTATTTAAGATTTAATATACCAAGTGAAAGAACATGATCGTATTAGTGGGTAAAATGAAGCACGATACGATTAACTGTATTTTTACCGATTTGTTTCAGAAAAAAGTGAAAAATTGAAAAAAAGTTATTTGCAGTCAAATTCACACTTGATCTCATGATGGTTTTTTTTTTTTTTTTTTTTTTTGAGAAAAAAACCCATTATTGGTGCTCCAGCGAACATAATTGGCAAATTAACATTTAAACCTTATACGTATTGAAATTGAATTTCATTTTTCGCCAGTATGCCAATGATGCCAGCATTAAAATGATTGCAATATTGATGCTAGTCTTGAAATAAATCTTGGTTTTCTTTTAAATAACCAATTTTAGTTATAATACAACATAATATGTTTTTTTTTTTTATTATTAATTATTTTATTCCTGTACGGTTTATCGGCCAGCTCGGTGCATTGTTGGTATGATGATTTAATTTAGTTTTTTTTTTCTTTCGGTATGACGGAGTGTGGTGTGTTCGATAAGGTTGTGCTAAGTGAGGTTTAGTATTAAGTCGCACAATATGTTCAAACTTTTTCGAGTACAACGGAAGATGCTTTTTATTTTTGGTTGGAGAAGCCGTTGCGGGAGGTTAATTCGTGGAAGTTTTTACATATTATAAAATATTTATGTTACCGCGTAGCTGGTGTAGAGTGCATGACAGTAAATTGGTCTTCGATGGAGTTTTGACGCGACCGTGTTTGTTTTACGATCAGGGCTTTTATTTATTTTTTACGTTAAAAGGACACATAGATAATTCAAATGAAATAAATCAAAAATGTACCTCGAATATATATTCAAAACCGAACCTATATGTTCTCAATTTACCAAAGATTTTTTTTTTTTTAATTAGAAACATACGAATGACTAGTTCCTGATACAGTTCCCCTGGTGTGTGTGTGTATTTACATTCTATACGTTAAATTAATATTAAATATTAATGATATTTATATACCACATATGTTATACCTTATATTTTATATCACTTCTTATTAGAGCTTTTACTAAAAATAAATCCACGTTGAGATTTTACTTATTTATTTACTACTTGGTGTAGTTGATGGATGAGAAAAATACCTATGTGGATTTGGCTTTTGATATGGTTTTCATTTTTCCCCTCCCTTCATTTTATAAATTTTAATTTTAATGGGTAGAATATAGAAATGGTCTGAGGGATCATATTTTAGACTATATTGATACATTAGTCAATATTTCATTTATAGGGTAGTTTCACGTTTGTATTTAATACTATTAAAAAATCTATAAAAAAACTTGTTTTTTTTTTTTTTTTTTTAGTGAAGGTTTTGTTTGACGTTATTCATTGTATTTTTTCGAAGATATAAATTCGTTTTATTTTTATTTTTTTTGCCTTGAATATCTCGATAGTATTGTTTAGTTTGAGATGATGAGAAAAATCAAGATTAATTTTCGACGTGTAAGATATATCTATTAATTTTGGTTAATTAAAGAGCATTGAAATGAAGTTCATCGAGCAACTAATGGTTCAAAAATTGTGTCTGTTAATTCATACCTTTCCTGTATGTCTGCCATCTATGTCCTTCGGAGTTCATTAACGTAATAACTTAATAACAAAAAGTAAATGTTAAAAAAAAGACTTAACTTGTGGGAAATTTTTGTGAAATAATTCGTGATTATTTTATGACGAGATTTTAAAACTGTTTCAGTTCTTGTGAAGCAATTGCATTGAAGGAGTTGGATTTTTAATTTTGCGAGAGATTAGTTATATTTGCTTTTGGTTCTGCGAAGTGATACCTATGTTTTTTATTTTATTTTTCATTTATTACTTTCACGTTTTTGAATTTTTTTTTATTCACCGATTACGGGTAATGGATATCATCGATTACTTAATTTATCATTCCATCGTATCGCTGGTTGTATCGGTGTTTCACACGTCGACATGTACGAAAACTTGCAACGTATAATTATGTGTCTTGTGCGCGCATTATCGCAAATTTGTACTCGTAAACGTACTATTTATACATTGTTAAGACACTTATCGAAATCATTTGTTCAATAATTCGCAATAATTAGCGGTAACACGTTAGCCGGAAATTTTTTGGGCTATAAAATACCCCGAAATCGTGGGAATCGCTGTTTTCCGTTAAAAACTATGTTTTTTGTATTCGCGAATTACAACGACCGAAGAGAAAAAAAATCAAAAACCGTCTTAATTAACGAAGGCGAGGTAACTGACCTGATAAAAAAAAAAAATGTAATTATTTTACTAACGTTACCAAACACGCATGGTGGATCGAATTTAACGTTTTTTGCGCAGCAGACTGAAAAATAATAATTTATTCGAAGATTAGAAAGTTTGTTTTGAATTATGATTGTGGATATGTTGGGAATTTTAATGAAGTAAATTTTACCATTACGTTGAAAGCATTGTTGTTGATAGATTTTTTTTTCTGTAGTAAAATGTAACGCATTTCTCGAGTCGATGTAGAATGAAATGCCGCTGCATGATGGCGTTCATTTAATGAATATAAATTGAGGCGAAATTTTTTTCCCTCGCATCAAATCTTACAATTAGAGTGCCACATGATAACGTGTTGGCGAGCTATGTAAATTGCTATTAGGCGGCGAGAATTTTAATGAGGAAATTCTGCGAGATCAAAGATGTAGATTAGGTAGCCTTTTCTTTTCGGAGGGAGAGGGGAAGGTATCAGTTATGAGTTTTGCAGAATAAGAATATGCGGTTCAGGATGTTCCAAGAGTAGATGACTAGAATGAGTGTGGTAGGCCAGACATAGAACATTAGTGTTGTGATAGTAGCATGAATTATACGCGATCCTGACTCAGATTTTAACAGTTCTCCAACCTACTATTTTCATTTTTTTAATTTTAATTTTTTCTTTTATTAAAAAAAAAAATAATTTAATTCAAAATAATAAATTTAATTTTAAAATAATTTTTTTTTAATTTAATTTTTTTTTTTTTTTTTTTTTTTTTTTTTAGTTTTAATATCTTGTATTCATCTATTAAATAACCAATAAAAACAATTTCAGTTTCTCAGTGGTATTTATTTTAATTTTATCCCTTCAACAACCAATCAAAAGTTTTATTAGTTCATTATCCCGAAAAAATAAAGAATTAATTTCAACGACGTTGATATTGTAACGCGTAAATTCGTGTTATTGCCAATCTTTATATTATTCACCAAACCAACAAGGGTTTTTCCAATTTTTGCAAGAATCATTGTCATCGCCTTCTAACGTGGCCATTGAAACGGTCGCGATAAGGTATACAGATGGCAATACTAATGTACCTTTTCTCAAAGCTACAAATTTTTCTGATCTATTTATTTGGTCACTTTTTATACGTATATACGTGTTCATACCGTGCGCGCAAATGATTACCTACACACCAGCGCAAAAATGTATTAAAACTAGTTTTTCAAAATTTTGAAAATAATATCACAAGTTTTGAAATGGTATTTTATCCCTGTTTCTAATTTAATTATGTTACAAAATTATTTAAAAATATAAATAAACCCCCATTTTCTTGTTATAACATTTATTTCAAAATTGCATGAATGAGTTTTTGAACATTTTTGCGCTGGTTTGTAAGTAATTACTTGCACGCACGGTATATGTGAAACATATAACAATGTTTGTTTTTTCTTTTTTTTTTGCATACAGTAAACCCATATTTTTTTTTAATTTGTTATTTATTCATGTCACACTGAAAGTGTCATTTAATGCCTTTCTTTTTATTAATGTGCATCAAAAGTATTAAACGTGAAATTTAACTTATTTACATTTTGTATCGTGTTTAAATCGTCATCGTGCTCCGCTATAAATCGTGTGGTTTCCATTTGCAATGTGGGAAGGCGCCTTCTTCAGCATCAATGAAGACCACTCAGCATTCAAGCGGCTGGTTTGAAAATTTTTTGTTCATATATTCGTATTTTAACTGAAGACCTCAAGGTACGTCGAACATTTCTCTATTTTTAGATTTATTTTCTCTCATCCTTATATGTATGCGTATGATATTACTTATGTTGTGTGAGGTTGACTGTAAAGTTTGAGCATTTTTTTTTGACTTCTTTTGCGTATGATGATAAAATATTTAATTGAAATTAGCCACCGAACTCAAATATCGTGAAGTTAAAAACTATGTAACGGATTTTAACCATTACAATATTCATTTTTCAATCAACCAATTATTACAAGTAAATGTTTCTCTTTAACAACCAATAAAAGGTTTTTTTCTGAATAATTTTTTGAAAAAATAAATCGACAACGTTGATATTCATTTTTCATTATGATTCAACGACAATATTTCAATAATTTTTGGTAACCCAAATTTTTATAAAAAATTCAACGAAGATTCAATGACAATATTTCAAGTATTTCAACTAATTATTTATTCAAGTTAATATCAACGACTTCCGTTACGTCATTTATTTATTTATATGCTTGTGGGTGCTCCGCAGCTGCTCTTAAAAAAATTCTGGCTCACATTTAATTTTATTACTAATCAAGCGAAAAAGCTCAACGAGTATTTTTTTGTTAAAAATTAGTAAAATCGAATTTCAATGAGTTCAACGCAATCAGAATCAATTTTCAATGAGTTTTTCATCAGCTTTTTCCTGGACAAGATAGTGAAAAGTGATCCGATGAACGTAATACATGCGTAATTTTCCAAGCTCATATTTTTTTCGCGATGGTGGACGAGTAATTTTCTATCATTTTCAAGCAGAAATCCGATAATTTGCATTAACTTTCTATGTGCTCAACGAAGAACTTCGTAGCGACGTAAGCAACAAGAATAACGAACATAGCTAAATAATAAGATATCAATTTATAGTATCTATTGGATGTAATAAAATAAATACTAAAAAAAAAAATCTTCGGAATAATATAAAAAAATCGCAATAGGTAAGCTTTCCTTCTTCGATAACAAGCGTGTATTAAGAAGAATTGATAAACCAAGAGTTAAAAATAATGAAGAATATAAAATTTACAAAAATTAATCAAAATTAGTTAAAAATTTCAAACAAAGATGACCACAAATAACTTCTTTAAAATTTTGATTTTGATCAATATTATAATATACTTGATTTTCCATAGAAAAATATCTCATCAATTCACTAGTTGGTTTAACACCAAATGAATCAAAGTAATTAATTATTTTATCTTTTTTGAAAAAACAAACCCAATGAGTACCTTGCCCATCAGAATCATCAAAATTAATTATCATACTTTCATTTTTTCTTATTTTATTTGGAAGTTGATCTCTCATAAATACATCTCTGAAATATGGTATATATAATTTTTTTGCATAATTTTTCAACTCCATATCTGATAAAGGTTTAATATGTAATTTTTTTTTTTAATTTACGTAGAAACCTTGTGCTTCTATTTCTTTATTTCTAGCTTTCGATACATCCACAGGATTAGAACTGCTCATGTTAGACGCATTAACATAAAAACCTTTCCCAAGTTTCTTTTCTGCTGCTTGAACATTTTTATAATGATTAATAAACTCTGATACTTTTTTATCTAAACCATATCCTAAATTTTCTTTATCTGTGTTCCCTTCTGGTAATTTATAATCAGCTTTATGATGTTCATCAAGATCTTTTGACTTTGCATAAGCTATGATTCATAGCCGCTTCATCCAATTTATTTATTGGTTTCACACCTTGTGATAATTTTAAATCTAAATTTGTACCTGGACCATTATATTCATATCCAGGTAAATGAAGTTCAAATGGTAAGTTATCAATCACAGAATTGATCAATCCACTTCCTTTTTTATGATTTTGTTTAGGAAATTGTTTCAAATCCTTATGCTTGCGTGGCGCAAGTTTGAAGTCTCGCGATAGTCAGCCATCATATATATTTATATTAGAGAAAAATTATTAAAATTTAGTTTTTAAAAGTTATTGATTATAAAATTTACCGAAACCTAATCATGTTTATTTGTAGCATATTTTAACATTTTCATCAAAGAGGGGATTTGTTCATCAGTGATGAGACGGGTCTCGCCACTCATTTTAATTATTTCGAGATCCTTTCTATATTGAATAGGATCGACTTCCAATAATTTACTTATGGGATGACCTCTATACCTTATCAATTATAAAGATTTCTTTTGTCCAGTTATTTTTATATTTATTACCAAAAAGTGATTTCATCAATTTTATTAAAATTTCATCTTCATTATTTTTATCAACTTCAATAGGTCTCATCCCAATTGTTCTATGAATGTCTTTAGTATTATACTCTTCCAAAACTTATGGTAAAATATCATACCATTTGAAATTATTACGAGCCTCAAAATAAATTTTCAGTTTTTGATTCAATGTTCTATTAAAACGTTCAGTTATTGCAGATTTTTCTTCATTATATGTATGATACCTACATATTAATATTATATTCTTTCAACATTGATTTAAAAGTTTGATTCACAAACTCTTTACCCATGTCTACATGAAGTAAATTAAGCTTTTGTTTAAATTTTTTAATTATATTTTTAAAAGCTTCTGCAACACTTTTACCAGTTTTGTTTTTCAAAGGTTCAATCCAAACATATTTAGAAAATGTATCAATACTATTTAAGAGATATTTGAAACCTTTATTTTGTCTGGAATATTTATCCATAATTAATAAATCTGCAGCCCACAAATCATCAATGCCTTTCGTTATTATTTTTCTACGACAAAATTATTTTCTAATTGGAGCATGTAATTCTTTAGCTTCTTCCATTATTTATTACATTTAAAAAATTTTCGAATTCTCCAAATAAATTTAAAGAAAATTATAATAGTAAGAACACATTTTTTTTCTTCTTCCTCTTCGGAAGAATCTTCAGAATCAGATCTTACCTCCATTTATAAAAGGAAAATTTATATAGAATTAATCGAAATACGATTTTTAGAATTATTATTTACATATATATCGAATTCATTTTTAATAATTTGATTAAATGATAATTTTAATGATTCTTTCAATTTACCCCTAATATCTTTTTGTTTATTAAAAAATAAAAATATCTCCAGATTAATCACGTTATTAGAATCTCCATCAATAAGATATAAATTAGCTTCTTTACCTTTGAAATATGAATTCCTAATTAATTTGTATCCTATTTTATCTAATTTTTCGTTAATAAAATCAATTTTTGATAAAATGATAATAGTTTGACCATTTCCTAAAGTATATGTAAATAATTTAACGCCTTCTTCCTTAAATGTTATATCAGATTTCGTAGTCGCATAAATTCTCAAGAATATTGTTTCATTATCCAATTTTTTCTCAATTTCAGTTGATTGGATGAAAACTTTATCTTCTAAAATGATATTTAGTTTAGGTTTGTATTCTTCATTACCTAAATTCAGTGATGGTAAATTCAAATTCTTTGAAGGTAATAATTGAAAGCAAAAATCTTTATAATTCTTTTCAACATAAACTCTTATATTGTCATCTGCTATATTAATGAGATTAATAAATTTCTCAGTATCATATTCAGTTATCATTTTATGATGAATAATGAAAGTTATGTTTCCATTTGGTTCATCATTTGTTTCCCTGAGTTGACTAATCTCGTGTCTATAATCAAAGGATATTGTTTCAGACGAATTTTTTATATTATATAACAAATATTTCTTGATAGTTATTTCCTTTATACTGAAATCTTTACTTCCTAAAGTATGTAAAAAAATTGAAAAATATGGAAGAACAAACTCTGTAGTATTTACATATTCTCCAAACTCACTAAAAGCAGAAGTATTAATTTTTTTAGGTTTAGTTATCACTTGATTATGAATATGAATACGAATGTATAGAAATGTCTATAAGTATTTATTTTTTGTAATATTTCAGCATAATTTTCTTCATCAACACTATCATAATGATTTGGTTGTTCTAATGTTATCAATTCCCATAAACCAGGAGTTCCTGTAAATTCTGTGAATGCAACTATCATGACATGAATGCTGTATTTATTGCTAGAACATAATGTATTGAGCTGACTAAAGTGTGCATTTGCATAATATTTACTGTACCTACTTGGTTTGATAACGAAATTGACCAAAATTTTTTTTGTTTCAGATCAATTGCTCTTAATTACCCCAACATTTTCCAACTCTATCCACTGAACTGTTCGCAATTAAATTGGCCCTCATCTATGCTCATGAGTTTTCTATCCAAAAAACCTTAATCATTTCAGATTCTTTATCAGCACTACTGACCATTCAAAACTATCATTTCAAAAAACAGCACCCCATTTCACAACACTTCCTTGCAATAAATTCCGAAAAATCCATAACTCTGTGTTGGTCTCCTTCACACAAAAACATACCGCTAAACGATTTGGCAGATTCATCCGCAAAACAATCCCTTCACCTTTCTCCTATTCCCAACATCCTTATCCACTACCTGACATTAAAATATCTATAAAAAACATATCCAAAACACTCTTCCAAAATTACTGGTCTCAAATTCCCAATTCAAATAAACTAAAATCCATTCGTCACTCCATAGAACCATGGAATTATCCTTCGTCCCTCTCCCGAAGAGACGAAGTAATCCTCATTCGCATACATACCGGGCACGGGCACTCTCTCCTAACCCATGGACATCTTCTCTCTAGACAACCCTCTCCAATCTGTGACACTTGCAACGTTCCTGTAACCGTTCACCACATCCTGACCGATTGTACCAAATATCGCTCTCTAAGACACCTATACTTTCCTAATCCATACCCACCGTACATCCATCAGAACAACCCCAATCAAATAACAAAGCTCCTAAAATTTCTACATCTCCACATCCCTATACAACCTCATCTAATCCTAAACCATGTAAAATAATAATAAAAAAATAAATAAATTAAGAAAAAATAAAAAATAAAAAGAAACGCCTCTAGCCTAGAGCTGTGCATGGCGTAATTTGATAATTAAAAAAAAAAAAATTAAGTAAGCCTAACTTCATTTCCCATATTTCGCAAATTTTGAGCTAAAATATGTACTTTTGCATATACGTTACAATTTTTCGTTGTTTTTTGTCCAAATTCATCCAAATTTCGTTTGTTTGACAATTTTTCAGTTTTGTTTTGTGGTAAGACTTTTTCTCCAACGAATGCTACAGTGTGATTTAAACATAATTTGATTAATTTTGTCAACATGAAGCATTTTAGGTCATTATAATACTGTCCTTTAATGCAGCTTTAAAGACATATACCATAACACCCAGAATGATTTTTACATATTTTACATTCAAGCGAGTATATTAGGACGCTTTTATCGTAAAGTTTTGAATATTTCACTTCAACTTAGCGCATAACTATTTCGAGAAGCCCTAAATGTAGATTTGCACCAAGTTTCGAAGAACTCCTTCGATATTTACCTAGGCAACCGTAATAACGAAATGAGCTCCTGAAATTATTAAAAAGGCAACTTGATTAACTCGTTCGTTGACATCTGCGATACCTACAGTGCAGTCATGACGTACATGACTTGTTAAACAGAAATGTTCTTTTTCAGCGAACCTTTTCGCCTTCGTACCTCGCGTACGCAATTTATCGAGCATGATTTAGCAGAAATGAATGACAGTAGTGCCTCTGTCGCAGTCGATTTTGTAATTAATGAGAAATTCAAGCGACGAATAGATTGTTGAGATTTGAAAATGTTCAGTTCAAATACGTATTAATGTTTACTGGTCCTTCGAAAATTGTCAAGATCTGTTGCGCTAGCGAAGATAGGAACAGGCAGACCAAGAATGGAAATTTATTCGTTAATCTCCAGAATGAAGAATGATGGATGATTTATCGAGCGAAAAACGGCATCTTAAGTTTCTGCCGATGAGGTTCAATTACGAATATATTCAAATTCTGGATTATCAAGCGAACAGTAAAAGAAAACAGCTTGAAGGTTTAAAACTGAATCATTCACGAAACACCTATAATAAATGTACAAAAAAGACTGTAATTTTGTATGTAAGATCGGTTCTATTTCACCATACTAATGGTACATCAAGTTCAGCTTGAAATGGATTCAAAATGTTGGATGAATCGAAAATTAGATGATAACGAAGGAGCTTTAAGTATACTGCATATTTTAAGTTCAACATTAACAGAAAATCTACAACGAATCAAGCGCAAGACGGTATCACATTTATTTTCATAATGATTTTTTCAAAAATTTATCCGATTCTAGAATATTGATTTGCCATTTTCAAATTATTTCATTTGAAAGGAAAATCAAAATGCCTGTGTATTGTGTTGCCGGTAATTTTGCATTGGTATTAAGTGCATCTGAAGACCAGATTAATAGAAGATACTTATCTCTTACCTTAGTAAGTAAAAGAAAAATATACTCGATTTTAAGCGAATACGTAAATATACTTCAAAAAATTTAATTTTAAATCATATTTCAGGTCACAACAAGTTAACCGGCAGAAATAATAATTTAATCATTTTCCAACGCTTTGCTGAAGTAAGAAGTGTCGATCATAAATCTGAGCTTGAATTTCTAAGCCAAAACTAACGGAAGAAAAACCAGTCCGATATTTCATTTCAAATGGTTTATTTCTTATTGATAATGTCGACAGCGAAATTTTCAATCAATACATTATGTTCAACTATACAGCACGTAGTTTCGCTCTTCGAATAGGTATGGCATAATTTATTTAATACCTGAAGATATTTTACCGTTATATTTAATAATATGTGTATGTATGATACAATATTCACAAAATATCGAAAGAAAAATAAAACAAAAATAAACCCTTAAAATTAAAAGAAAGAAAAAAAAACTCCCATTGAAAGAAAAATAAAGAAGGAAAAACAGTGTAAACCCGTAGTGAAACCTCGATGTTATTTTTACGCAAAATAATTAGCTTTCATGTTGGTTTCAGCAGACTAGAGTTGGTAAGCTACTTATATTGGTAAAATAGATACAAATTTTATGTACTTATACAAAAGGTTTGAAAAAAAAAAGAAAAAAATATAAAGTCGTATTTGCGCGTTATTATAAGTTCACTCGAATGATAAAAAAAATAATAATAAAAAAATAAACGAGGAAAAAAAAATCGAAACGAATCAAAGAATAGTAAAAATCCATATATCGTATGGTAAAAATAATAATATAAAAATAAATTATAAAACGATTAATTCCGGTATATCTCGTTGGCTGCTAAATCTCATCGCTATCGTATACACACGTAAGAAAAATAAGCGTATAAATATGTACATTTAACGTTAAATCGAGACGTTTCAACTCCACTCGACCCATAATCCATAAATAGTGTATATGAATACTCGCGGCGCGCTTGTTTGTAACCGAAACGAAAAAATTCAGTTCAGTCTTCGACTGTGTCGCTAGTCGCTACGCATACCAAACGAATACGAGATTACGAGTGTAGACTAGTAAATTAATAAAAGATTTCTTCTTTTCCCACCAGATCGCCGTCTTCATTCTGTTGCAGTCGTAGACGTGCATGTAGTTTCCAAATTTACGGGCATTTGGTAAGTTGTGCACTGCGTTAGCCAACGTTGCCAAGTATACGCGCTACAAATTTAGTCACGTGGCGGCCCTTTCGGGCGACGTAAATGCATTCCATGCTGCGCGTGAACGTCGACGAAGACGCAGATATTAATAAAAATTCTGTTCAAGGTGTTGTTTTGGCATTGGCTACGAGATGGAGAAAGAAATGCGCAACACAAACACGTCGACGACGCTTTCTTCCGTGATTCGTCGCAATTTCGAATAATTATGAAACGAGAGTTGAAACTTTTCGATGAGCGTAGAAAAAGAAAAGGATGAAAAAAAAAACAACGAAAAAACAAACTGGAATACGAATGTACGCGTAATAAAAGAATAATTATGAAAACACGTATACAATATAAAGGTATTAATAATGTACATTACATACGTATAGTAGCGTATTAATAACTTAGGTATACGTAATTTATACTCGTAAATAAAAAGGTATTAGAAATTCACGTTTTGCACGTCGATCGGCGTTTCGGGTTTCTTGGGCTTGTTTTCGGTATCCGAATACTTGGTTAAAGGTTCGCAACAGGTTAACGAAGCCGAATCCGCATCGGGAACGTTGGAAACTGGTTTATTAAGATGTGACATTTCTTGGGAAACTATCCTTTCGATTTTGGATGCGATGTTCTCCACTTCGGACGTATTCGCTTTAATTAAAGAACACAGACGTTGTAGATGGTCCGAATCTATTTGTATTCGAATTCCCAGCACGGCGGACATAATACTAGCGGCCGCTATGACCGACGGCTTTAGACTCAGGAATTCGTAATCTGCGCAGAAAAAGAACACGCGATATGCGATATTAGAAATAGATTTCACCTTCGCCTAAACATCATTATGCTAACTAGTAAAACTACGACGTGAAGTTAACCTAATACATATTATGTAGTACCTACTCGTACATCGTATCTACTCTAGATACATAGCTAAGCTCAGCTATGCTATTGAGAGAAGCATCGAAGCGGCAACACGCGATTAATTAGACAGACGAGCAATTTTTTCTTCTCTCTATTTGTCTGCTCGTGGCCGTCTACATCGATATGACGAGCATAAATACGCGGTAACCTTCGCAGCTACATAGTCGACAAATTTATACCAACGACCTAGGCGCTCGCTGGTTGGTAACACGAAAATACGAGTAAGCAGGTGATACGTATAACGTATCGAACATTACGTATTAATGAGTGATTACGTCACGATCGAGAATACTTATCGTTTGATTGCGACCGAAGATGTTTCGGTCGAAAAATTCAAATTGCATTCGCGAAAATCAACGCACACTCGTTTGGTACGCGAATGATGGCATTTAATGTCCACTTTTCACCGCCTATACGTACGCGGCGTACACGCCATTGTTATGTAATAAATTAAAACAATGGCCAAGATAAATTTCAAGTATCTACCATCAAAGGTGTACGTGTAACTACGAGCATAAGAATGGGCAGTCACGAAGCGGTCTCCCGTCTACATTTCATACGACGACGAGTTTTCCCTATACATAAAGCTACCTAATATCGTACTATCTATACATGTTGGTCTCGGTATATAAATCTACCAAAACAACTACTCGAATCCCTTATTTATTTTTTAAATTGTAAAAACGAAGCCGCAGCCGGTTTCCGACCACTATGTACACACGGTACCTATTTGTATCGGTTGAAAATTTTTCCTATACCTGGTCAATGCTTCGGTCTTACTTCATTTATGCTTTAAACGCAAATAATCAAAAACTGATACAATGATAAGATGTAGGCGAAATTCCTTTATATACATTCGAATAATTTGTTCAAAATTCAGTTTTGAAAGTGAACGAAAACGATCCGAAGCAACCGATCGTACTTTCTTTCAATATTTTATTAAAAAGAATGCGTCAGCGTCTGCAGGCCCATAAAACTATCTTTATGCACAACGTTCGCCTTTTTCCTTACGAAGCCAGGTCAAAACGTGTATTAATTCGTTAAAGAGTGCTTTGGCGGATCCGGTTATTGGGACCCGAACGCAGAGTGGCTGACATCTAGTGGCGAAAAGTGTAACTGCTCTAGCGAGGCTGTATTGGGACCCTTCAGAGCAGTGGCGCGCTAGTGTCGTGTTTACATTTAATGGTCTTATCAGTTCTGAAAACGGGGAATTTTTGCCGCCAGTTGCAGACTCACACAGTGAAATGTTTAAATTATTTGAAAATAAATCGAATAAATGGAATGAATGAGTTGGGTTTGGCCAATTTGATACTTATCTATCATTTTGGTTTATAAATGAGATTCTTTCGCATGGTATTTATGATATTTACGATAATTTGTATCGCTAATCATTGGTAACTTGGTAAGTGCATGAAAAATAATCATTTATTTCGTAACAATAACACTGGAATTCAATTTATCTTTACCAGTGAACAAAAAAACAATTAATTCTATTCAAAATAATTCAATTCAATACCACAATTATTAATTCATTGCCAATAATGATACTTTATCAAATTATTGAAATCCCCGTTTTCAGTAGTTCATCGTTTTACCACCAGGTACCGACTCTTTCGCTGAAGGATCCCAATGGGGCATGTATAATGTAAACAACTTGGTGTATTTAGGAAAATTTGCTGGCTACGTGTTTAAAGTGATTTATAATTTTCATGAACCTTGGTCTGATTGGTGGAAACTACTGATAAAATCATGCATGCCCCATAGAGCCTCGCTAGAACATTAGCGCTCGAGCGGTTGTTCGGGTCCCAATTGCTTTTGTCTCTTCTAACATCTACTCCCCACCCTTTTATAGCTGGTATCCATTAAACTTGAATCTATTAATTTTAATGATTTTATTAAACTATTAAAATAAATTAATTCATTCCAAAAAAAAATTATTCTTTTAAAATAATTCAAATAATTATTATATCATTTTTAAATTAAAAAAAAATTGTTAATAAATAATATAACATTAATTTGTCAAATTAAAACATATATTTTTTTTTATAATTCAAATAATACCAAACCAATGAATCTACCTTTATTTTTGAAAAATATATTAATTTTTTATATTTATACATTAATAATTACATTAATTTAAAATAAAATTAAAATAAAAAATATATTTTGAATTTTTCACCCTCTATGAGTTTTTAATAAAAACGATAGCTATTACAGTCTACCTGATATAAAAATTTTAATTTTAATTAATTTTATCCCTCTAATTATATTCATAAAAATTTTAATTAATATTATCATAAATTTTAAATTAAAAAAATAAACTTTACTAAATTAAATAATAAATATATTAATAATTTTTCTTCATGAAATATTAATTTTTTTTTTAAATTTTAATTAATTAAGATTTTAAGTTAATTTCAAACTATTAATTTTCAAAATTAAAAATTTTAAGGAAAATATTTTTTTAAATTAAAATTTATTATAATTATTAATAATAAAATTGAATAAATTGATATAATAAAAAAAAAAATATTAAATTAAATTATTCCCGTTCTTTCAAGAGCTATTACTATAATTATTTTAGATAACAATTTAAATATAAATTTTTTTAATCCTTTGGGTAATGGAAACCCGAGGGGGGTGAAGGAGGGGTCTTCAAATCTTTGCGTTTCAGACTATTTGTAATCATATGGCAAATGCCCAGCTTTTCGGTTATATATCTATATATATATGAAGAGCCCAATTCCAAAAGGTGCCTTCTCCGTAAATTTTTTTTTTTTCGAAAAAACGAAAATAACTTTCGCAGATTCACAATTTCGTCAAAAATTTTATCAGAACCGAATAAAATTCCAGAAAATGGGACAGTTGTGCCTGTATATCTCTATGATGAAGTTTGGACTAAGCACCTTTTGGAATGGTACAAATTTTTTTGCCGGCTTTTTTCGTGAAATCTCGGGGTAAAACGTAGCGCAATTCTCAGAATAAGTACGTTTTGGAGTATTCGTGTTTTTTTTTTCTTGGCATTTTCACTTTGAATCTGCAACCCAAGATTGACTGGATCATGATTTCCAATCTTTCGTACATAAATAATATTATGAAGTACTCTATTTTCTCTTTTTGATCGTTCCAGTGACAATTGAAGTTTTTCAAAAAATAGGATATCGAATGTGTTCAACACAGAAAAATTAATGTACCAGTGACATAATGCTATAATGGCGAAAGTAATCATTACAAAAAATATAGGGCTAACTAACCTAAGTCAATTTCTCAGAAAAGAAAGCACCTTTCGGAATGTTGATAAAAAAATAAAGCGATTTTAAATTGCCTGGATGGCGGTTTTTATCAATTTTTCGACTGTCTGACGTCCTACACTTCGAAGAGACTAACCTACAGCGCCATTTTTCATCCTAACCTCATTCTTCATTTTTTTGGAGAAGGCACATTTGGAATTGAGTTCTTCTTATATGTGTTTCGTTTCCTCTATACGCAACGCCAGCGTGGCGGGTATTTATGAAAATCGCTCAAAATTTGGTGAGATATTCTTCTTAAAAATGGAAAAAAGGTGCTTTTTTGTTTTTTCGATACATTTCAAAATGGCGGATTACTCAAATTTTGAGGGGGGCTGGAGAAGGGCTGGATAGCTCAAAATTTTCGTCGTTGATCTCACATGAAAGAGTGAGCCACAGACAGCAACATATCCAAATTTCAGCTTCCTAAGTGCATTTGGAGGCGAGTTAGAGCGAAAAACCGCTTTATGAGGAAATTTTGAGTCATGAAATTTTTAAAATCTTCCATATCTCCTCACCAAATCAATGCAGAAAAATCAAAGTTTTGTGCGTGGGATTAGTCGGTGACCAGAATATGATCTCTTGAATTTGGGTCGAAATGGATCCAAAATGGCGGATTATCAAAATCTGAGTATAGTTTGAGGAGCCTCAAATTACTAGAAATGTAATGAGCACGAACTCATATGATTATTGGAAATAAGAAGTACACTATATCCCTAATTCACCTTCATAGATCATGGGGAGAGGGGGGTTGTCGATTCCACAATGTGGGTGGGGGGGGCACGAGACGTCGAAAATTTTTTATTGCGTGTCACATGATAAAATGAGCCCATGTGACTAACCTATTTTAATTTCAGCTTCCCAACTGAATTTGGAGGGGAGTAAGAACAAAACATGATTTTTGGTGGGCAAATGGCTACAGGAAATTTCACGAACCTTCCATATCTCCTCACCAAATCGGTGTAGAGAAAAGTTAAACTTTGTAGGTGGGGTTAGGTGGTGACCAGAATACGACTTTTTGGATTTGAGTGCATTTTTCAAGTGTCAGGTGTTTTTCTCAAAATTCCTTTTTTTGATCGAGGAAGAGGAAAAAATATCGAAAATACGTGATTTTTTCGAAAATCGCACCATTTTGAGAACTCCTAGCTCGCCCCAAATGATCGGTTGGGGCTGAAACTTTAGTCAGAACTATTTCAATTCAAAGTACACAACATATTAAAATTTTGTAAAAATCGAAGCACCTTTTTTTTCACTATGCCATGGTACAGAGTACCGAGTATCTCAACGTGAAGTATTTAAACTTATAAAGTAAAAAAAATCGAACCATGTTAAATTATCTATAACAATATAAACCGAAAATATGTACCATTAAATCATCGATTCGCCAACAGATCAAATACTGATTGGAAAAGAATGAAAATTTCGAACTACATTCCGTACCAAAGAACCACATTCACAGTTCACACGTAGATTCAACTAATCAATTGTTCGGCTTATGTGTAAAGGTTAGCTGAATAATCGATCGATTCTTGGAAGTTGAAATAGCGAGTAGTCGAAATAAAACGATCGATACGAGTAAGCTATTCGGCTAACTGAAGCGAGGAAACGTGAAATCCAAGAATAAGAATAGGATTCGAGTTGGTACGAAGTACTCTCTGAGCAGTAACGTCGTTCTGGTTACTCTAAGAAGAACTTTCAAGTCATCTATGTTCATCGAATGCTGAGCTTCGACGTGGCGCCTCGAGAACAAACTCAACCTTTACCAAGACGTGGCATCGCTATCATAATACCTTAAACAAAACCAGCAACAAGCGAACCAGCGCCTTTCCTTAAATGAACGCGTCCTTGGTGGCGAAAAAAGAAATAAGAAAAGAAAAAAAAAAACAACGTGTCGTCTAAAACGTACTTCTTCCCGTCTACGATATGCTTCTAAATAGTAGAGAGAAAATTTTCCACAAACAACAATATATGCTAGCTGGGTGTATCTAATACGACTAGTTATAGATATAAGATATCTGCATGTATGTACACAACAGAGACGAGCATCTCTCGTGTCACTGTTTTTCATTTACTTTAGAGCAATTTTGTTTTTAAATTTTTCTCGATTTTCAGATCTCGATGTGTCGTTAATTATTATACCTACTTAAGACACGTGTTTTGCGAGCAATGCCCAAACAATATTGGTAACGAACGAAAAGTCTCAAGTAGGAACTTGGGAAAAAATTGAACAGAATTGGCTGTGAAATAAAAAATTCGGCTACGTTTTAAAAATACCATCGTCTATAAGGATACGGTCGCGTACACGATTAAAGGAATTTCCTCTGTACGTAGAAACTATCTCACGGGTGTTCAATTGATAATGAAAAATAATGCGAATTCACGTCACGTTCGCGCTGGCGTATATGAAGTTTTATTTCATACGAGTACAAGCGACCGGTTTTTCTTTACGTCTTTTTTTCCATTCGCTTCGTTTCAAATGTTTATTTAATTTCGCTGCAAGATCATCATACAGCCGTCGATGGAATTTTTCGGCGTACCATGGCCAGAATGGCGATCAAACTCGTCCACGTTCGGATGGTGCGACGAGAAAATTTTACTCGCCGGTGTTTTGGGCGAGAAATTAAATTAGCCCTCGGCTGGATAGCGAACAACGTAGCAACGTACGTACTACGTAGACACGACAATAGAGGTATAATTGCGAACGGAAGAAAGTTACGTGGCGATAATTCGATTTCGAATTCGATCAATTAATACGGACGGCGTGATAACTTTGAAAAGGAACTCGAACCTCGTATCGTAGACGCCATATTAATTCGTTCGGTTTACCTAAAATTGGCCTCCGATGTGTTACGATGCTTTTATAATGCACGGTCGCATTTATATCCGTAATAAAGCTGGCCGCGTGCGCGTATCGTTTTTGAGAAGCCAGCTAATTTGATTTATTCCTCGTGGGCTGAATTTACGGTGCCGGTGGCGCCCGAAATTTCATTGCACGTGAGCAGTGAGCACATGTACGCTGTACATATAGGTACATAATATAGAGTTTTTAATAAGATTCTGTAATTTTTCGCAGCAGGTGCATACGAATTTCTTGAGTAAAAAAAATTATATATAAAATTATTTTATATTAAAAAAAATTTTTTTTAATTGGAAATTAAATATATTATATATATATATTAATAAAATTAATAAAATAAAAAAAAATTATAATTCAAATAATATCAATAAAATGTCAATAAATATTAATTATTTTAATTTTTAAATAAATTTTTTTATATTTATAATTTAAATTATTTTAATTTAATATAATTAATAAATTTTATTATATTAAATTTTATTAAAATATTTTATTTAATTAATAAAGTTTTTATTTATTGAATTGAATTTTATGGAACTTATTAATTAATTAGATAAAGCACAATAATAAATATTTAATTTATTTTTATATATCATTATAATTAATTTAATTTAAAAAAAAAATTATTTTATTTATTAATTTATAAGTACATATAAGTAGTGTACGACAGCCCAGTAACAGGGTTATTAATACTCTGAATAATTACGTCGGATTATTCGCGTAGCTCGAACTTATTCTAAAAGCCTATACTTCATACATAGTAAATAATTTTTTTTGCGGACTTTTTACGATAGATAGCGAAATTTTTTACATGTCGAGCTTAATTTAGCGATGAAAACATTTCCGCAGTAACGAACTGGAAAGACGTACGTCGCGTCGGGCCGAATTATTTTACTCGTATCTTATCAACGGTCACAGCGATAAGTACATCACTCATTAATATTCCTGGAATTACCAAGTACTCCAGACACTCTGTATTACTATCATCCCTCCATAGTTGAAAGCGATAACTGCACAAGCAACATACTAACGCAATTACAACATACAATGGCGACACATACGAGCACTCTACAAAGGTTTCAACTCCTCAGAACTAGTTTCCGGAATTTTTCTCCTCTTCAATAATAACTTAACGCGCATCAATTTACTCGCAAACTTTGTCCAATAATTTTCTCTCCATTGTTAAACGTTTATCTACAAATAGTACATTTCACAACTAGCGAGGTAAAAGTGATTCTTAGCGAGTGCGAGGTTTGTCACTCGAGTCTAGAATCAATTTTTCTCGCGAGTAGTGAACGAAATTTTTCCTAAATGCGGGAGAAAAGCGCTCGTTTGAGACCCGAGCAATTAGCGAGCGGGAGGTAAAGTAGCGCTTTCCTCCCGCAAGTATGAAAAATACGTTCGATGATGATTCATTCGGGTAAGGTCCGTCCACACGTAGGACGATCAGCTTGTTCAGCTTGGATGATCATCTGTAGACGTCCACACTTATTTAGCTTTTTGCCATCGACAGAAGGAATCGGTACATTACATTACAGGAGAATATGTGAGGAAAAAGTTGAATACTACATTTTTACGTGTTTTTGCGCGTTATTCTCCAAATAGAGTCAGTCATTATGAGGGATACGCGACAAGTACAATCGGTGGTGGTGAAAAGTAGGGTAGCATGAGTAATTTTCTACCCTACCCTCATCCCCAAATGGTGAAAATGATGAAAAAAATTTCATTTTATAATAAAAAAAAATTTTTAAATGCGTAATAAAATTATTAGGAATTAATTTTGTAATCAAAAATAAATTCAGTTTTTAAATAATTCTTCAATATCCGAAATTAATATTTTATATGAAAAAATTTACTAAAAATAATTAAAATTATTGTAGTGTTTTAAGGTGTCAAGTTTATGAAAAAAAATTCTGTTACTAATAAATTAATAATACATACTGAAAAAATATATACATTAATGATAATTTAGGGTTCATACATTGCTACTCGCACAAACACTTAAAAAAAATATATAAATAAAAATGAGCATAATCTTTAGTAAATTTTGCGTTGTAAATAATTATTTTAATTTTAGAAAAATGGTCAGATGACCAAAAAAAGTAACTTTCTGATATTAAAATTATTTTCATTCCATTGAACAATAAATTGTATGTGAAATGGCGAGCGAACGTGGATGATGCAGTCCTGTCCACACTATTCATCATCCTTTGAACAAACCGACATCAAGTCGATCGAGGATGACAGGCTGATCAGCTTCGTTCAGCTCAACGAGGCTGATCACCCAAACGTCCACACTACATTCATCCCAGGCTGATCATCGAGGCTGAACGAAGCTGATCATCCTCGTGTGGACGCACCTTTAAAAAGATGCGCTCATTATGCATTGGATGTTCTTCAATTTTTTTTTTCACCCATGATGGCGAATACAAAAAAATCAAATTATACAGCATTAGGTTTTTTCATCCTCCATTTTTGAATCGTAACATGGTATCGAGAGCGACATAACGATTTTTTGTTTTTACTGAGTTTTTAATAAAAACGATACAGGTTTTACATTATCCCCTTCAAAACCACAGAGAGGCCTAATTTCCGGATATGATATATTTTTTGGTTCAAGTTATTTTAAATGGATAAGTAAGTACATACATAGTTATCAAATTTCATTTATTTGTGGCTGAGGCTTTGGAGCATCCCTCATACTAGATTATTTTATCTGAGCCAAACTTAAGAAGTCATATTAGCTGAGTTCTTAATAAAAACGATAGCTATTACAGGCTACCTGATTTGTGAAGGTGGGGGGGGGGTCAGGGAGCCTGTGGTCTCCAGATATTCAAGTTTCAAACCATTTGTAATTATTTGGCAAAGTCCAACTTTTTGGCATATACATACACCATTTTTTTCCCAACAGCGAAATGGCGGCGGGTATCGATAATATTCGCTCAAAATATGGTGAAAGACTCTCCTCGAAAATGTGAAAAAGTAGTTTTTTTGTTTTTTCCAAATATCTCAAAATGGCGACTCACTCAAATTTCGAGGTGGGCTGGAAAAGGGGTGGATGGCTCGAATTTTTCATTTTTGACCTCATATGAATGAGTGACTCACGGACACTAACATATTCAAATTTCAGTTTCCTAAATGCATTTGGAGGGGAGTTAGAGCAAAAAACAGCTTATTGAGGAAGTTTTGAGTCATTCAATTGCTCGAATCATCCATATCTCCTCACCAAATCAATCTAGAAAAGTTAAACATTATGTGTAAGGTTAGTCGGTGACCAGAATATGATCTCTTGAATTTGGGTCAAAATGAATCCAAAATGGCGGGATCATCAAAATTTGAGTGTAGCTTGAGAAGCCTCAAATAGGTGAAAATTTAATTAATATAAACTCGTATGATGGTTAAGGTTAAGAGGTACACTATATTTCAAACTCACCTCCACACATGATGTTAGAGGGGAGAAGGAGGGGTTATCGACTTATCGCCTTCAAAATATGATGGCGGTACACGATAGGTTGAAAATGTTACATTGCGGTGTCATATGATAAAATAAGCCCAAGTGACTAACCTATTCTGATTTAACTTCTTCAGTTTAGTTGAGAATCATAATATGACTTCTTCAACGGAGTTACTTACATTTTTTTTGGGGGGGAGGGGGGGCGAGGGGGGATATAAGGACGGATGTAATTGAATAAATTCATTTATTATAGAGCTAATTTTTTCTTATCGGTTAGTGTACTGAACTGAGAAAAATTCAAAGAACTGGTTCAGGAAGGTTTCAAATCCTCACAGGGAGCCACGCATCGCGGCTACATATCAAGAATTTTAGTATGTTGTTCGAGGCGGGTATTTATAATAACTATACTGAAAATCAACTCTATAATATAATTAATTCTAAGCCAGTGGTTTGGTTTACCTTTCATTACCTTAATCATATAGCTTTCCCTGTCGCAATAATTGGTTTCAAGAAAATCTTGAATTCGTAGAATGTTCTTGTATAGAATTTAAGATGGATTCATTTTTTAAAGAAATAATTTTTTCTAGAAAAAACTTGAAAAACTAAATTCAAAAATCAAAAATAAGACAACAGTCAACAATTGTAGGTAATTCGATGTAACTTAATTTATTGTAAAGCTCATTTTTACGCACCAGTTATTGCAACCGGGAGAAATGCAAAAAATTTATTCTGGGGTTCAACCTCGTAGGGTGTCACGTTTTAGCATGTTTTTTTTTTTTGTGAAATTACTGCTAACAATTACATCAAAAATCAGAGAGATAACCACTATTTTCCAAAACCAGCTGAAATTCCATCAAGAATGTCCGAAATAATGTGGAGGAACGGGTTCAGGGGACACGTCAATAATCCAGTAGTAGCATATTAGGATCCTGTAAGTGAAACTTATGTCAAAATTGCAATTTACATAAAGTATAGGTCAAGTTTTTTCAGACTCTTCAAGCTTTTGATTTTTTATTCAACTCATATGTTTGCCTCTCTCTCAATATTTTTTTTCTATATTTCTCTCTCTGTCTTTCTGTTTTTGATATTTTTCGCCCTCATTCCACTTGAATGACGGAATACTTCGAATAGTGTTCGAGTAGTGTGATTCATTATCGCCACTAACGATTCTGACATCCAAATACTTCATCAGGCATTCAAAATAAAAATTATATCTATCCATTTTAGGAACTTCTTCACAACCGGAAATGCCAAGGGATTTCGCTATGATTTGAATTGGAGAGAAAATAACATTTCAATCGTACTGCGTAACTTTCGAGACAACTACTCCTTTCTAACGATTCGGCAACTTGTTGAACGTTCTAAAATTGCATAACTTTCCGAAGAAGGCGTTGTACGTACAGCTATGGCGTACGCGTCGATGTACGCACGAATGGTTTTCGCGGTAAAACGTATTGGAAAAATGTTTTCCTTATCCTGCTTACTTTAACCATTCGTTCTGCTAATTCGATATAGAGGTTAGCGATACCCGGAATATCGGATTTGAAAGCCTGTACCGAATATGGAATTATAGACCATCGTAAAAATATGTTTTGTGTTTGACAAAGCGAACATCTTTCTTCGCTTTTGCCGCATTCACCAAACGCAACTAGGTACGTATTTTCATTACACGCGTGACAAGTGTTTTTTTTTAGGGGGTTTTGTTTTACAAACTCGTCGAAGTATATTTCGAGAAAAAAGTATAGCGTCTGATCAACGTATTATTCGTGACATACTTCTAATCGTTCTTTGTATTTTATGTCACATGTTTCAGATTAATAATACAGAGCATTAGAAAACTCAGACGAAACTCGCTAAATGGTATGAGGAAAAAATGTAAATTATTTTTTTCGCGTCGTTGTATCACTGCACCGTGCATCCATGTAAATCGATGTTAAAGTTGCAATACTAACTCGAAAAAGAACTTTCCTACGTGCATTTGCAATTGAAAAGGGCAATTTTATAGCGGAAATCCAGCATTCCGCTGAACTCAACGACTGCGCCAGTGTTCTAATGGATTTTTAATGACAACTTTTTAATAGGTAAGTGGAAAATTAAAAATAGAAAATTCAACCAACGGGAACTCGGTATTTTCATCGTTTTTTTTTTTAGCTGAGTTTTTAACTAAAAAACCACAGCTATTACAGCATACCTGATTTGGGAAAGGAAGGTCGAGGGAGGGTGGGGTCTTCAAATCTTTGCGTTTCAGACCGTTTGTAATCATCTGGCAAATGTCCAACTTTTTGGTATATATTTTTTTTTTCTCCCCACGCGTAGCGCCGGCGAGTATTCATAAAATTCGCTCAAAATTTGGTGAGGAACTCTCCTTGAAAATGGGCTGAACAAACTCTTTTGTTTTTTCAACAAATTTCAAAATGGCGGATCACTCAAATTTTGAGGGGGGCTGGAAAAAGGGCAAATAGCTGAAATTTTTCGTTTTTGATCTCATATAAAAGAGTGAGTCACGGATACCAACATATCTAAATTTCAGCTTCCTGAGTGCATTTTAAGGAGAGTTGGAACAAAAACCTGTTTTTGAGGAAATTTCGTTTTTTGTGTCACACGCCTTGCGCAGGCGGGTGTGGATAAAATTCGCTCAAAATTCGGTGAGGAACTCTTCTTGAGAATGCGCAAAAGTACTTTTTTTTGTTTTTTCGAAAAATTTCAAAATGGCGGATCACTCAAATTTTGAGGAGAGCTGGAGAAAGGGTGAATACCTCAAATTTTTTGTTTTTGATCTCATATGAAAGAGTGAGTCACGGAGACTAACATATCCAAATTTCAGCTTCCTAAGTGCATTTTGAGGAGAGTTGGAGCAAAAAACGTCTTTTTGAGGAAGTTTTGAACCGTGAAATTTCTTGAATCTTCCATATCCCCCACCAAATCAAGTTAAAGAGGTCAAATTTTGTGTGTGAGGTTAGTTGGTGACCAGAATATGACCTCTTGAATTTGGATCAAAATGCATCCAAAATGGCGGATTATCAAAATTTGAGTAGAGCTTGAGGAGCCTCAAGTTGGTAAAAATCTAATTAATATGAATTCATGTAGTTATTGGGGATACGATGTATACTATATCCCCAATTCACTTCCACACATGATGTTGGAGGGGGGAAAGAGAGGTTATCAGCCCAAAATAGTGGTGGGGGTGCAGGAGGAATCGAAATTTTTTTATTGCTGTGTCATATGATAAAATGAGCCCAAGTGACAAACCTATTTTGATTTTAGCTTTCTCAGTGATCTTGGAGGGGAGTTAGAGGAAACAACGGCTTTTGGAGGAGAAATTGCCGCAGGAAATTTCATGAATCTTTCATATCTCATCACCAAATCGGCCTAGAATGGTCAAACTTCGTGTGTAGGATTAATTAGTGACCAGAATATGACCTCTCAAATTTGAGTCAAAACGGATCCAAAATGGGAGATCAGAAGGATTTGAATATAATTTGAAGACCCTCAAATGGTTATAATTTGAGAAATATGTGTTCACATGATTATTTCATGGCAAGAAATACTACATTTGTATCAAATTCAACTTCTCAAGTGTTTTTGGAAAGGATAGGGTAGGGGTTTTCAGACTTGGTATTGGGTGTGGCCTGTAGTCATGAAAGGTTAAGCAAGGTTATTACTAAATCAAAACAAGCTCCAGTTAAAAACTCAGCTCCAGTAATGCAGCATGGCTGCTTACGTTTTATTTTTATTTTATTTTCTTCGACGGAGTTTGAAATGAAAATTCAAGCTACTGCAGCCTATATGATTTGATAAGGCGAGGTCGAGGAGGGAGGTGTATTATCTCCGAGATTTTACGTGTTGTACTTCTAATCACATGACCCATGTCCAACTTTTTCGTACGACCTATCTTTTAACCCGAACTTCCGAGTAGTGTATGCATGAAAATAGCTCAAAATTTGGTAATGAAAGTAAGGCTCTTGAGGTTTTTCTTTTTACTACTTGAAATGGCGGACAATAAAATTTAAGAGAGCCTGGATTACCATAACTAATAATTTTTTCATCGAAGCTCATATGATGGGAGGGAGTCGAGCATACCAACATACCCAAATTTAAGTCTCTTGAATGAAGCTAGTTAGGAGTTGAAGCAAAAACTGAACGGTGAGAGGTTGGGAAATACGCAGTTACGCACGTACGATAAATACAACGTATATTTCCTCTCAGCATGATAGAAGATAAAAAAATCGACAATTTGCCCTTTACTCGCTGACCTGCGGAACAATACACCCCGAACGCCGGTACGGTACGAAAAATTCGAATTAAAAAAAATGTCCTCGTATACGAATACGCAGGAAGTAATTTACCTTACGATTCAGCGGTCGCGTCGCGATCGCCTACATCCTGCTCAAAGATACAATGTTGGTGGTCCGACGCGACGTCGTCACAAAGGGGTGGGGGATGGAATGCAAATTCGACGCATCTTGCGACCCAGCGCCCAGCGGGAGTACACGATGAATGATATGCAAGTACAGAATGGCTTCGCGATATAGTATAAATTTTTACTACGGCACCTGTTGCGTCGAACGTACGCACGGCGAGGCAACATACATATTTTCACCTACGCTAGGTTCATCGGCCCCTCGCACAAGACCACCGAATACCCCGCCACCTCGTCTATAAGTTATTACGCCGCTTAATAACACGTATACTGTGTAAACGCGCCGCACCGTAATAATTACTGTCAACTGTCAAGTGTAAGGCCTTAGGAGTTGGTGAATCGACGCGGCCAAATAGAGCAGCGTTTCTTACACTACTCGAAGCCTGCTCCGCGAGATGTTTTGAAAATTAATTGAAAATATTGCGAATTATTGTATTCTTTATGTGATCGATTTTTTTCACCAATTTTTCCATCAGGAAAGTGACCAAGGAGCGAAGAGGGATAAAAGATTAATTTTTTCAGGTTGAATTTTTCATCAAGAAATTTTACATTACATCAAAATATGTGTTTGAATTTAATTGCATATAGATTAAAGCCCCCCTCCCCGTAGGGACTCTCGCGTATAATATCACTTGACATAGTATATACGTAAGTACATATATGTAGCACTATCCTTAACGATTACATTTTCATGACCCCCTCTCCCCCCGGGAAAATTAATTCAATATAAATTTACAATTTATTTTCAATTAATATTTATACAACGCCAATCGTTTCATTTTATTTTCGTTCGATTTCTACGCTGAAGATTTTGCGTTCTGTCCTGTTTCTATGTTTTAGTTTTGGATTCAGAGTTTTGGTTCCTCTCTGAATTCTGATTCCTCAAATTACTGTGGTTTATACAAATCTTGGTTTTTCAGTCACTTTCAACATTCCATTTGGATCCCAAATCATATTTAATTCTGAGACAATTCTCAAAGGTACACAACAACTCTAGAGTCATTCGTAGAACAAACAAAACATAGCTATAAACTTTTCATATTTCAACACATTGGACGGTTCACTTATGGCTCCCATTTTATGCCAGAACGATTGCATTTCTGATTTAGAATCTATTGTACTTTCAGTAGTTACTTGAGTTTATTCTCTGGCTACAATTTACGAATTGTGTAAAGAAAGCATAGTTGTGAGAGGTTTTCCCTTGAAAAGCAGCACCATGAGAACAATATTTTAGGTATTTTCGGCCTTCGCGTCGTTTAGGTAATGGTGATTAGCTGAGTTTTCAACTTAAAAAACAACAGGTATTACAGCCTACCCGTTTTAGGACGGTGGAGGGGAGGGGGTATTCAAATCTTTGATTTTCAGACCATTATTTGTAATCATCTGGCACCTGTCCAACTTTTTGGGATATTTTTCCCACGCGCAGCGTAGATGGTTATTCATGAAATTTGCTCAAAATGCGGTGAGATTCAGAGTTGAAAAGCTCTACTTTCCATGAGCTTTTATGGAAAATGTATGAGAACCAAAGTTAAAGAGAATAAACTCTCTCAAAACTTTGTTTCTATGTATTTTTTCTTCATGACCCATCATTACCAAAATATTTTCAAAAAAATGAAAAATCTTCGAAATTCAAAAGCTCGACCGTTAACGAACGAATCGACTTCAAAACAATAAAGCTCTTAAGCTCCATTTTTTCCATTTGTCCTCCAAATTTAGATTCAATCGGTGAATTTTTGTTCGACTTATCATAGTGAACGCATACGTGCATTTTACTTGAAAGTTAAGTCCACTTAAAATAAAGAACTTGCCTAAAGACAAGAAGCGATGATTTTTTAGCTGAGTTTTTAACCCAAAAACCACAGCTATTACAGCCTACCGGATTTAGGAAGGGAAGGTCGGGGAGGGTGGGGTCTTCAAATCTTTGCGTTTCAGACCATTTGTAATCATCTGGCAAATGTCCAACTTTTTGGTATATATATATTTTTTTAGCCCACGCGTAGCGCCGGCGGGTATGCATAAAATTCGCTCAAAATTTGGTGAGAACTCTTCTTGAAATGCGAAAAACTTTTTTGTTTTTTCGATGAATTTCAAAATGGCGGATCACTCAAATTTTGAGGGGACTGGAGAAGGGGCAAATAGCTCAAATTTTTCGTTTTTGATCTCGTATGAAAGAGTGAGTCACGGACATCAACATATCCAAATTTCAGCTTCCTAAGTGTATTTTGAGGAGAGTTAGAGCAAAAAAACTGTTTTTAAGGAAATTTCGTTTTTTGTCACACGCCTTGCGCAGGCGGGTGTGGATAAAATTTGCTCAAAATTCGGTGAGGAACTCTTCTTGAGAATGCGCAAAAGTACTTTTTTTGTTTTTTCGATAAATTTCAAAATGACGGATCACTCAAATTTTAAGGGGGGCTGGAGAAGGGGCAAATAGCTCAAATTTTTCTTTTTTGATCTCATATGAAAGAGTGAGTCACGGACACTAACATATCCAAATTTCAGCTTCCTAAGTGCATATTGAGAGGAGTTAGATGAAAAAGCGGCTTTTTGAGGAAGTTTTGAGTCATGAGATTTCTTGAATCTTCCATACATCCTTACCAAATCGACTTAGAAAGGACAAACTTTGTGTGTGAGGTTAGTTGGTGACCAGAATATGAACTCTTGAATTTGGATCAAAATGGATCCAAAATGGCGGATTATCAAAATTTGAGTGAAGCTTGAGGAGCCTCAAATTAGTAAGAATGTAATTAATATCAACATGCATGATTCTTGGACGTAAGAAGTATATAATATCGCCAACTCACCTGCATACATGATGTAGGGGAGGAGAGGGGAACGAAATGAAGGCAGTTTAATATTCAATAATTTGAATTCATCATTTTTAAACTGTCCTTTGTTTCATTAAAAGGTGTTGAAAGTTATTTTTTATGCTCTTGGTGGTCTAGTAATATATTGAAAGAAGTCTCATTATAGATTTCGGAGTAATGAAATTATGTTTAATTTTTAATTTTCTCACTATTTTAGGGGGGGGCGGGGGTGAGGGAAGATATTCTTATTGTACAGTAGCGGGTTTAGGATCGCTCCTTGGGGAGGGTCTGTTCCACAATTTCAAGCGAGAAAGACAGTGTTTGCAAGTCTGCATATCTGAGATTCTAACACTTTGGAGTTGATACGTGAAACTGAATAGGTTAACCCACTGGAAGAATGAAGGCGATGAGTATGCAATCATCAAATTTCATGCGAGATAGATATTAGATAACGTGCGCGTAAATACTCGATGTTGAATTTGTATAGTATTTTCGGAACGAAAAGACCTCAAATTCCGTCTTTAGTATCTTGAGGGTCGAATCGATCCCAAATTCCGTCTAGTATATTGGATGGAATTTCTAGTCTCCTCAATTGTAAAAATATCATAGACGGAATTCGCGGTCGTTTCGACCCACAAGATACTAAACACGTATTGCCAAGATACCAATGAAGGGTTAAGCTGACCAAGTCTGGAGGACAAGTAGTGTCGTTATCACGACTGAGAACGTACATGCAGCGGTATATTACCTATGCATCTATGCGTAATTATATGGATATTGATAAGAATGTAGGGGTTGGCGGAGTTACCGTGAAATATTCTCAGGGAGCTATTGGTTGTAGTAACAAGGTGCGCAAAATTTTCAATCACCCAGTACGTGTCAGGGTGCTGCAGAAGTTGACCATAACGGTTTCGGCATGCAAATTAATTATTGCTACTCATTAAGGACGAAGAGGAAGAGGGGAGAATTATAATTAACATAAGCGTAATAACAGATTACACGCGAATACCGACCGTTTCCGGTTTATGGAATTCGCGAAACGCCCTAAAATAGTGCAACGTGGTCTTCTTCGTATTGCGGTAGATTTCAATTGACATTATCGCCGTCGCGTCCTGCTTCGACTCTTTACGCGACCAATTACCGCACATCGCGTCGTACCGACGCAGTGGTATCCAAAATAGCGGCATAGTTAAGGCCACGCTATAAATACCAAAATGTAGATGGCTTTCAAATAACGATTCGAAGACTCGCTATCGATTCGACGTTTCTCCGTTTATCGCGTTTTCGCGAACCATGCCAACAATGTATGTACTCGCAGTTCGCTAACAGTGTATTGAACTTGGAAGAGAGGAGAAAAAGAACCTAGGAGCGCGCCACGTCGTCGTATTAAAAATTCATTTCCGCGTACGAGGTACGGGTATGTAGTACGTACTCGTACGTACAATTACAGATACTCGGCGCGGTTTTAACGAAGCCGCGAAATTCGTCTTAAATTTGTACCACTGGATTTATTGTTTTGCGAGACGACCTAACGATGGGTTTATTTATACATTGACGACTCGTTTCGACACGTTTACGTAGCGTAGAAAAGAGAAAAATGACGAAATTCGCGGTATTGAGAGCGTACACGCGAACAATGACCCAGCATCTTTATCCTTTCGTCGAGTATTAATGAAATCTGCGAACCCTATCAAGGGTCAGTATTCATTCGGGCGGCGTCTTCTCTGCACCGGTGTACGCGTTTTCGCACGAATAAAAAACCGGATACGAGGCCGACAATACGCGTCATTTTTCTCTGCGGTGTCGGATGTGAAAATTTCGCAATCCTTGAGCTAGGTCCTCGGGGACGTAAACACAGAAATTCGGACGTTTCGCCGAAAACGCTAAGGTCGATAGTTGGCCAACATTCTTCGTATAGTAATACGAGTAATTGTAATCTCGCTGGGCCTGGCTTCACGAGGTGTAAATGAAAAGCGCACTAAATCAACAACAACAGCACCACTTGGCACGACCCACCTACGGTACAAACGATAAGATACCTAATGGCTTCCATCTACCGCCTAAAGCGTGTGCACTGCACAAGTAATTAACTGGCTTTAAGGTGCTTCCTCGCTCCTCCAAATGTCGACCAAATATTCGCAAATAAACTGATAAAGTCTCGTTTCAAAATTTCATACGTGCGTTCGAGAATGCGGAAGCGCAGTCCGTAGTAACCGGTTCGAGTATTTGGAGAGAGGAGTGGTTTGATAAGAACCATCGAAATTAATCTAAACCCGTGTCTTCAAAATGCTCGAGAAGAATCTGCGCACTAGATTTCCAGCAATTCAGGCATTCCAAATTTCTCCAGCTGGTTTCCAACCACCTGACAAAGAATATGAGAAACTGGTTCATGGCCTTGAAACCGTTACAACCGGTTATCTGATTGTGTAGGGATAGTTGATATTTAAAAGGAAACGCCATCTTTTTTTCTTTACTCTCATCAGTTTTGACCTTGAAATGTGAAATTGATTTAATGTGAGGTTGGAACATATGAACTGATATTACCCTTCTTTTAGCTGAGTTTATAATTTAATACGATAGCTAATGCAGTTGATGTAATTTAGAAAGGGGCTCGTTGGAGCGAAGTGGGTCTTCAAATTCATTTCAGACTATTCTTAATGATGTGTCCAACTTCTTGATAAAGATATATATATATATAAAATTCTAACCGCCAAATGCACCCGAGATGATCTTTTAAGTACATTGTCGCACCCGAAGTGACGTTCTTGCATTCGTTACGGGTGCTATAACGTTTTCTTACTCAGAATGGTTGGTAGCAGTGTCTTAGACTACTTAAGCGAATTTTACATCAGGTGCCATAACATAATAAAATTACGTATATTGATGGACTTGAATAGCATAAATAATTTTTTCCTCTTAGAAAGCATCGGTGATTAAAAAAATGTTACTCATATTTGATATGGCACGTATACTTATATGAATATTATTTTTAATTTCACAAATTAATATTTTAATTTTAAATTATATAAACAAAATAGTTCTATTTTAAATGATAAAATATTATTATTAAAAAAATTAAAATAACTTAATATAATAAATTTTATATTAAGTATTAAAAAATTTAATATAATTTATAAGTAATAAAATAAAAAATTATCAAAGAAAAAAATGTTATACTCCTTTTTTCGGATGCAATAATGTAAGTATTTATATAGGTGGGTACAACAAGTACACTTGAAGACTATGGTACAACAAAGTATTGCTATTAGTTATGTACATATATATACTGCGCGTCCCACTGATCTCCGTCCCCCTCAGCACAAAAATCTTAAGTAGCTTAAACAGAAGTATTTTGGATTCGTTGTGTGGTAACACTGCTTCAAGTTATTCCCCTATTAGCCAGTGTTACCATGCAGCGAATCCAAAATACATTTAGTGAAGTCACTTGAGAGAGATGTCTGTGCTGGGGGGGGGGGTCGAAGATCAATGGGACGCACGGTATATACATGCATAAAGATTTTTTCCCCGTTAAGACTAGACCCTTTTAGCATAAAAATAAACAAACTGAAATCCAAGAAATTGGCTGAAAGACTTTTCGTGATGATACGCAATACTACTTTTCATGGATTTTTATTTAGCCCAAAATTGACGGGTAACTCAAATTCTGAAACGGAATGGGGAGGGGGTAAATGTCCCAAAATTTTCATTCATAGTCTCATACAGAAAACTGAGTTAAGGAGACCAACTTATCCAAATTTCAGCTTCTTAAGTAAATTTTGAAGGAATTTAGAGTAAAAAATACTTTTAGAGGAGCCTTTGAGTTTCCTCCGTAAATGCATCTAGAAAAGTTAACTTGATATATATATATATGTACGCTTAGCTGGTAACTATAATACGCTTTTTTGAAATTAGGTCAAAATGAATTCAAAATGGCGAATGGTCAAAATCTGAGTAAGCCTTGAGGACCCTCAAACGGATGAAGTTTGAAAAATATGCGCTCGTATGATTAGTGGAGAGAGGAGATGGAGAGAAATAATGAAATAAGTGTGAAAATCGAGCTTCCGATATAAAAAAAAAATGTAAGCAGCCATACCGCATTACAGGAGCTGAGTTTTTAATTGGAGCTTGTTTTGATTTAAATAACCTTGCTTAACCCTTCATAACTACAGGCCACACCCAATACCAAGTCTGAAAACCCCTACCCTATCCTTTCCAAAAACACTTAAGAAGTTGAATTTGGCACAAATGTAGTATTTCTTGCCATGAAATAATAATGTGAACACATGTTTCTCAAATTATAACTATTTGAGGGTGCTCAAATTATCTTCAAATCTTGATAACCCGCCATTTTGGATCCATTTTGACTCAAATTTGAGTGGTTATATTCTGGTCACAAACTAATCCTACACACAAAGTTTGACCATTCTAGGCCGATTTGGTGATGAGATATGGAAGATTCATGAAATTTCCTGCAGCAATTTCCCCTCCAAAAGCCTCTAACTCCCCTCCTAAAATCACTGAGGAAGCTAAAATCAAAATACGTTTGTCACTTGGGCTCATTTTATCATATGACACAGCAATAAAAATTTCGACTCCTCCTGTACCCCCACCACTATTTTAGGTTGATAACCCCGCCTTCCCCCTCCAACATCATGTATGGAAGTGAATTCGGGATATAGTATACAACTTATCCCCAATAACAATATGAATTCATATTAATTACATTTTTACCAACTTGAGGCTCCTCAAGCTCTACTCAAAATTTTGATAATCCGCCATTTTGAATCCATTTTGATCCAAATTCAAGAGGTCATATTCTGGTCACCAACTAACCTCACACACAAATATTTTTGATCTAACTCTCTCAATATGCACTTAGAAGCTGAAATTTGGATATGTTAGTATCCGTGACTCACTCTTTCATATGAAATCAAAAACGAAAAATTTGAGCTATTTGCCCCTTCTCCAGCCCCCCTCAAAATTTGAGTGATCCGCCATTTTGAAATTTATCGAAAAAAAAAAAAATATTTTTGCGTATTTTCAAGAAGAGTTCCTCACCGAATTTTGAGCGAATTTTATCCACACCCGCCTGCGCAAGGCGAGTGACACAAAAAACGAAATTTCCTCAAAAAGCCGTTTTTTGATCTAACTCCTCTCAATATGCACTTAGGAAGCTGAAATTTGGATATGTTAGTATCCGTGACTCACTCTTTCATATGAAATCAAAAACGAAAAATTTGAGCTGTTTGCCATTTCTCCAGCCCCCCTCAAAATTTGAGTGATCCGCCATTTTGAAATTTTTCGAAAAAACAAAAAAAACACTTCTGCGCATTTTCAAGAAGAGTTCCTCACCAAATTTTGAGCGAATTTTATGAATACTCGCCGGCGCTACGCGTTGGGGAAAAAAATATATATTTATACCAAAAAATTGGACATTTGCCAGATTACAAATGGTCTGAAACGCAAAGATTTGAAGACCTCACCGTCCCCCGACCTTCCCTTCCCAAATCAGGTAGGCTGTAATAGCTATCGTTTTGTTAAAAATTCAGCTAAAAAAAAAAATACTCAGTTTGAATTTATTTTCTAAATTTGTGTACCTTGGCTCCTTCAGTTAATAAGGTAGACAAATTTTCAAAAATAATCGTCACATGAGTAGTTTATTATTTAGTATGAAGGAGTTGATATTAAAGCGAAACACTCTGCATACGTTGTTATTTTCCATGTATCTACTCTACCTACATTCATAGAAGTATTTGAGCCAAATTTCATGAAAATTGGTGAAAGTGATGGAGTTATGAGAAAATAAAGATTCAGAGAGAAAAAAAAACCAAACACATCAAGTACTTCTTTTTTCAGGTGAGAACTGGGCAGTCAGTAAAATATCTAAATCTTCATTATTAGTAATCAATATAATTTTCTTTTGTTAATACTGAATTTAATTATGTTTTATTTTAATTTTATCATAAATGAGCTTTTTAAACCCCTTGAAATCACGGTTTTGAAGAAGAGTACATTTCAGTATCTTGTACTTACATCTTGAAGTGTTCGAATGTACTTTTTTCAAATTACAAATAAAAAGTTGCTCAAATTTTGGATATTTATCATAGATTCATTTCGCGTGTGCGTATTTTTCTCAAATATAAAAATCAGAAATTATTTTTTTAGATCATTAATTGATTAATATTTTGAATTAAAATCATTTTTCACGAATTACACGCAGGAAATTATCGACTCTGGCCCACGTTTACGTACTAGATAACTAAGTTTCGGATGAAATTTTATCAACAAAATAAATTACAAAACTCTCATCCTATACATACGTGCCATCGAGACAGGAAGTCGTAATCGCGATGAGAAAAAAAAAAGTCGAACCAAAGGCCAAATACGTCACCGTAATTCATTCTCAAACCAGGAATACATAATTAAGCCAAAAATTTCGTATACGTAAACAGACATCTCTGTTATAAAGTTCAAAAAGCGCGGGCTAATATAAATTTTCTCCAACAATAACAATACTTCAAGGTTCTCGGGTGCGAATAAAATCACCATTGCTAATCGATGAAGATAACTTAGTTACTGATAGACAAATAAATCGAGTGACCGACTGCAGCGAGTGAATGTGATACTCGAAAAATGCATTCAACATCAACTGCACTTGAAAGAGCACTCGGTCGAACAACGTCGTTATCAAAGAAGCTACGAACAGATAAACGAGATGACAAGTGAGGGGATTCTTTCGCTCTAATTTATAGGAGGACAGATAAACTGGAATTAAGGATAAACGCTAATTAAGATATACGACGCGGTGGTGGGTAAAGTGTACAGACTACGGAGGAAACGAAGGAAGACGAAGCGACGAAAAAAAAATCGCCCAATGAAAATGTCACTGTACGATGACCTACGATAGTCGTTGTTGAGGGCCAAGGGCCACCCAAACGGGACGCATTTTCACACGCGTACGCGGTCTCGTCCTGATCGTATGTTTATCTATTCTTAATATACATATTATAAGGGAGTGTTACCTGTGCAACATAAATTTATCAGCGTTACCGCGTGCACTCGTACAATTTTCTCTTGCTTGGGGTCGCACCACGGTATCCTTTGTAAAATTTGATCTACGAAATCGAACGCTGTGACTGCTGCGAGATCCCATTTCAGTTTCGTCGCTATTAACGTTTCGAAATTCTGCGATACAAATGAACACAACATTAATTATTTTAATGCTATAATTTTTTCTAAATAATTATGTATTTCAAAATTAATTAATCACTAAAGGCTGACCTACAAATGGTGCTAGAATTATCTCGAAAAACGTTGTTTAATACATTTTCTGGCGTTAATTATTAGCATCGTTATGATAAGGCTAATAAAAGAGAAGGTAAGCTTTATAACTATGTAACACGTACAATAAATTGTATGTACGTGTGTAGGTTTTTTCTTCTTTCATCATTCACATTCTACACATTGTGAGGATAATACTTGATGATTATTTGAGCAAATCGAGTTATATCGTTCCACATTTGTAGAAAAAAGGACTCTAAAAAAGTCAATGAGAACGAGAGGGAGTTACTTTCGATGAATTAACCCTCCTCCCCTCCCCCTCCAAAAAAAACCTATCAAGTTTAGATGGTTTCAATTAAAATGATTTTTTCAGTAAACTAATTAATCGATTAAAAAAAAAATCGTTACTTTTAATTTTACGGAAATTGATCAATCGAATGATTTTTGCGAACTCCATAATCAATAAATTTTCGGAAAACAATAAATTATCTATTTTTCTAAAATATAAAATGATAATTTAAAATCAATAATATTTGTCAAAACAGTACGTGGTTGCATTACTAATTCACCAATTCCGTGCAATCGATTAATCAGTTTTCTTTTTCTTCGTGAAATCAATTAATCGATATTATTTATAAACACAACCTATCAAATCAGTTGATAAATTTTTTATAAAATCTACTGATAAATAAAGCAACCATTTTGTGAAATAGAAGAATCTTTTTTTCAGAAACAATTCAATGCAAAAGAATTAGCCATCAATCATGCATCTGCATCAGGATTTCGTTCGCGAACGATTCGATATTCAGAAGCGAGCTTTTAAAACTCATAATAATATCAACTATTTTTTTTTTTTAAATTTAAAAATAATATGATATTATTAGAATTATTTTAAAAGAATAATTTTTTTTTAAACAAATAAATTTTATTTTAATCAATTAATAAAATTATTAAAATTAATTGATTCAATTTTACCTAGCTCATGAACCATTCAGTGAAAAATGGCGATTAATTTGGTATTTATAGACAATAACTTAATAACCCAATTACCGCAAATATCTTCAATGAGTCAATTCGAAACTTTTTTTTTTCAAATAATTTAATTCGACATAATAGAGTAATAAGAGTACCTATCTGATTATGGTTTAGTAGTTCATGTTTTAGAATTTCATTTTTACAATCCAGCGTAACGAGTAATAAGTGCACTTATTACGTGTAATAGCACCTAATTTTATGATGAATTGACTGAACATTATAGGTGGGCAATTTTCTAGAATTTGATCAATAAGAAAAGGAGTAAGTCGAGGCATTGGGAGGGTGGGAGGGAGGGACCAAATGGTTGAATTCTCCCTGATTAAGATTTTTCAAAAGATCCAAAAGCAATGAAAAATTCTAAAACTTTGCTAATATGCTTAGATAAATGGAAAAGGTAAGAGAAAATAAAGAAGCTCCAAATTTTTAAAAAATATGCAAAATTTCAAAGAAATTATTAAAAATCTTTAAAAACAATGAAATATATGTTCATTTATAATAAAGACCAAAATTGAAAGAAAAATTTTTAGAAATAAAAAATCTACAAGATTGAATAAAGTAAAGCAATAAAAAAGTTCAAAAAAGAAGAAAAAAATTTATATGATTGATAAAATGGTCGAAGTTACAAAAAAATAGCGAACACATAAAATGACAGAGAATTTTGAAACGAAAGTGCTGAAGCAGGCTCGTACGCAGGGAGGCTAAACTCTCTCTAGAAGGAACTGGGTTCCCCTTCGTAAATTTTGTAATCAATACCAAAACACCAGCTTAGAAAAAGAGGAATTGAAACAGCCTCTAGGAACTGCTTAGCTTCTTCAAGTATGAAAAAATCAAGAAAATTGAGTCAAGTACTGGTAACGTGTGAATTTTACTTTTTTCCAATTTTGTTCGTTTTTTCATTTATATAATTTTTTTTTCTCCACTATGTTCATTCTTGTGGGCTTTTTATTTTTCGACATTTTTTTTATTTAAAAAATATTTCTCAATTTTGGTCCTTATCATTATTGAACACTTATTTCTTAGTTTTCAAAGATTTTTGAGCTCTTTTATAGCCTTACCTTTTCCATTTTCAGATCATTTTGCACGCATTTCTCTCAATTTTTACGGAAAAAACTTATCGAAGAAACATTCATGTCACGAGTCCGATCACCTTTTGGTGACTATGCGAACGAAAGGAAAAAAAGGAAATGCTAAAAATTTTTAATTTTCAAGCTACCCGAAAAAATATTATTAGATCGCAACTCATTAAAAGATTCGTGTGGTTTTGTTTGCGAGATTAAAAATAAATCAACGTATACACGAAATACGACTACTCGTGATTGGTTTACAAGTATCATTAATTTGATTCGCGCGATTAAAGAATTCGAGAATATTTCGCGCGATTAAAGTACGGTACGATGATGCATTTCAGATTGCATGGAATTTTCTGAGAAAATTGATTAGCTAATTTAAATAACGGTAATCTAGCAAGGGCATATTGACGGTCGAGTCGAATGAAAAAAATCACACAACTCGTGTCGCACGGCGATGGACACGCGCTGGGACCAAGAAAAACCCACATCGAACAGGGATGCCTGCGCACGGCAGCCATTCTATGGAAGTATGGTACGAAACCAGCCAATACGCTGGTTCAAGGCTGCGTAAATATCTGCGAGCGATACCAGTATATTGTACAATTCTGGTTGCAACCTTGAGTGCTTTTTGACGGATTTTAAAGTTTAAGACGCGTCTCAACCTTTTGCGACGTATCGATGAAATTTGTGATTGCTGTTGCCAGGGAATAAACGTGATAGGCGATGATGTATCAATTTTCAACTCGAGGCGACCACGTAACGCCATCGAATTGGTTATCGCGATCCGTCATTGCGAGTCGAGTGTTTGAGGTTTAATTTTGTATCATCGATAAGTCGTTTTACTACAATGATCGCGTAACTTTATCGTATCGCGTTATTTTCGCTCCGAAACGCAGATGATTTACGAATGAAGCGAAACGCCATGCGCTTTTAGTCTTTTTCAGCTGGCCAATGTTGGCATACGAGATTAAGGTTTCTTTTTTCGGGTAATCGTTATCTCAGGTTTCAGATATCGACTCCGACTCTGGCCAATTAACTGGCTCGAATGATGAACGCTCGTTGATTAAGTACGCGAAAAATTCCACCGTGAAAAATGATACAGACCATTATCGAGTTTCGTCAGCTTCGCGTTAAAAAGTTATCAAGAAACACGTCGTTAGGTGTATCTTTCGAATTCCTCCAAACCCTCGTACCCGGGCAAATTTCATTACAGGATGCAACGCCTCCTAGGTTTTATTCTCTAGGATTAATCCAGTTCGATTTACTATTCCCCATGACGTTTTAAAGTAAAAATAATTCAACCGTAGTAAAATTTAACGAACACAATAATTAGCAAGGTGTCTAAATTTCGATCAGAGACCATTGTGTAGTAAATGAACTCGCTGAGAACAACAAAAACTTAATGCACGCTAATAGTCTACTTTCAATATTGAAGGGACTATGATGTATTTAAGGAGATGGAATTATTATTTATCGTTCATTTACTTTCATTTTTTTTCCTTCTAGCCCTCAATTCTCTCACATGAAAAGCATTTACTCGTAGAACGTGAAAAGCCAAACAAAACTGAGTAGATATTCATATCGCTTTATCAAAGCAATGAAGGAGCTACATTGATAAATAAATGAAAAATATCCAAATTTTCATTTTTTCCCACACAATTTTATCATTAATGTAGTTCTTTAGAACCATTATGATGTCTTAACCGATTCCAGGGTGTGTTAGCCCCTGCGAAGTTAAGTATAGGCTATACGTAAACATCAGTTTTTAGTGCTACCACCACTTTAATCTTCTGGTCGATTTCTAAACACGCTGTACGAATTCATTCCTAATCTCTTCAAACTGTGGATCGTAGTTCAGCAATATCACTTCTTCGATCATTACTCGCTAAATACGCATTTGAGGATGTCAAGAGGGCTTAGCAAAATGAGAGCTCAGTGAATTTCCAACAAAAAACATCGCATTAACTTTTTTCTGAGGGGCTCCCAAAAGCCAAAAATGGAATGAGAAATATGACCATTACCATGAATCACGCAACTCTCTGTTTAAGAGACATATTAAATGAAAAAATGAAAATTGAAGTGACTGGAAAATTGTTTCCAATTTTAGCAGGATTCTAATAATATGGATATAACTTTTTCGTGTAAGAAAATAGAATAAAATTTTGAGCAGTTACATGTACAAAAAATTACACAAAAAATGAATAATTTTATCAGTTTATTTTCATTTTTTTTTTTGTAATTTTATGTTGCTTTTGTTTGTTTGTTTGTTGTTTTTTTTTTCAGTTTTAGCTGATTCTACATTGTAAGGCTATAATTTAATAATCAGAAAATCATGCGGGGGTGTTCGTTTTTGGAGAAAAAATTGAAAAAAATTGTTATTAAAGTTACTATTCATTTACAAAATGTTCATCCGATGCCTGCGATTGAACCTTTAATTTCACCTTCATCGCAACACATATTAAAAAGAAATATGAGTCAAGTAAAAACAGAGTGCCTAATAATTTTGCAAAATTTGAATTCATAATTTTTCATTTCTTCTTTTAAAAACATTTTTAGATATAACCTAAGCCTCCCTCCTCCATCTCTTACCTCAAGAAAAAAATAAACACGAAGTATTACCGAGTGTTGCCACTACAACAGACAAAAAAATAATAAAATATAGAATAAAAAAAACGTGAGCAGCCATGCTGCATTACTGGAGCTGAGTTTTTAACTAGGGCCTGTATTGGTTTGGTAATAAACTTGCTTAACCCACCCAATACCAATTCTGAAAACTCCTACCCTATCCCTTCCAAAAAAACTTGAGAAGTTGAATGTGGCACAAACGTAGTATCTCTTGCCATGATATAATCATATGAACACAAATTTCTCAAATTATAACTACTTGAGGATTTTCAAATTATATTCAAATCCTTATGATCCCCCATTTTGGATCCGTTTTGAGCGAAATCAAGGAGGCCATATTCTGGTCATCAACTAATGCTACATACGAAGTTTGACCATTTTAGGCCGATTTGGTGATGAGATATGGAAGATTCATGAAATTTCCTGCAGCAATTTCCCCTCCAAAAGCCGTTTTTTGCTCTAACTCCCCTCCAAAAGCACTGAGGAAGCTAAAATCAAAATACGTTTGTCACTTGAGCTCATTTTATCATATGACACAGCAATAAAAAATTGTCGACCCCTTCTGTACCCCCACCACTATTTTGGGTTGATAACCCCGCCTTCCCCCTCCAACATCATGTATGGAAGTGATTTGGGGATATAGGATACATCTTATCCATTATAACCATATAAATTCATATTAATTACATTTTTACCAACTTGAGGCTCCTCAAGCTCTACTCAAATTTTGATAATCCGCCATTTTGGATCCATTTTGATCCAAATTCAAGAGGTCATATTCTGGTCACCAACTAACCTCACACACAAAATTTGACCTCTTTAACTTGATTTGGTGGGAAGATATGAAAGATTCAAGAAATCTCATGACTCAAAACTTCCTCAAAAAGCCGTTTTTTGATCTAACTCCTCTCAATATGCACTTAGGAAGCTGAAATTTGGATATGTTAGTGTCCGTGACTCACTCTTTCATATGAGATCAAAAAAGAAAAATTTGAGCTATTTGCCCCTTCTCCAGCCCCCCTTAAAATTTGAGTGATCCGCCATTTTGAAATTTATCGAAAAAACAAAAAAAATAATTTTGCGCATTCTCAAGAAGAGTTCCTCACCGAATTTTGAGCGAATTTTATCCACACCCGCCCGCTCAAGGCATGTGACAAAAAACGAAATTTCCTCAAAAACAGTTTTTTTGTTCTAACTCTCCTCAAAATACACTTAGGAAGCTGAAATTTGGATATGTAGGTGTCCGTGACTCACTCTTTCATACGAGATCGAAAACTAAAAATTAGAGCTATTTGCCCCTTCTCCACCTCCCTCATAATTTGAGTGATCCGCCATTTTGAAATTCATCGAAAAAACAAAAAAGTTTGTTCAGCCCATTTTCAAGAAGAGTCTCTCACCAAATTTTGAGCGAATTTTATGCATATCCGCCGGCGCTACGCGTGGGCTAAAAAATATATATACCAAAAAGTTGGACAGGTGCCAGATGATTACAAATGGTCTGAAACGCAAAGATTTGAAGACCCCACCCTCCCCGACCTTCCCTTCCTAAATCCGGTAGGCTGTAATAGCTGTGGTTTTTGGGTTAAAAACTCAGCTAAAAAATCATCGCTTCTTGTCTTTAAACAAGTTCTTTATTTTAAGTGGACTTTACTTTCAAGTAAAATGCACGTATGCGTTCACTATGTTTTTTTTTTGTTTAATTTCCATTCTTTATCGATAAGTCGAACAAAAATTGACCGATTGACTCTAAATTTGGAGGACAAATGGAAAAAATGGAGCTTAAGAGCTTTATTGTTTTTGAAGTCGATTCGTTCGTTAACGGTCGAGTTTTTGAATTTCGAAGATTTTTCATTTTTTTGAAAATATAGATAGATAGATAGATAAATAGATATAATTTATTTGTAGGATACTCTATAGAGTCATTACAATGTCTTTAAAAATTAAAAAATAGATAAATAAATAAATAGTTTAACAAATGAGAAAATAAAATAAAAATTTCAAGTTAAATAATAAGAATGTAATGATGGATCGTGAAGAAAAAATATATAGAAACAAAGTTTTGAGAGAGTTTATTCTCTTTAACTTTGGTTCTCATACATTTTCCAAAAAAGCTCATGGAAAGTTGAGCTTTTCAACTTTGAATTTAATTTTTATTCCTTCTTTACCACTTCTACACACGCATCAGTTAATACTGTTCAATTCCACTATTTGTTCCACTTTCATCACTTCTCAATGACCTCGAAAAAATCGTCAATTCTCGTCATTAGATTCGACGCCAAAAAGAGAAGAAATCGAGCATTTTTAATTATGGTAAACGCTTCGATTTTCAAGTCTCCGTCGCGCCAATAAAATCGGTAATTTCCGTCTTAAAAATTTAGTGCAGACATCCTGTACCAAGCATTCACTATAATGTGTTTACATACACAAACGATAGAATATAGATAGCATTAACGGCCGCCGCGTCGATACAACCGGATGCCATCGCGGTGGTTTGTAGCGCGCGTGTGTGGTTTTAATTTTCGGATAAAGCTCGCGCTCTTATTATAATCATCATTATTGTATCTTCGTCTTAATGGTCAGACGAAAAAATCCAATTAGAAGGTCAACTGCCGTAACGCGACCATTAAACTCGTCCGAATACGGGAAATTTCGCAAAAAAGGGTTAAGCTCGCTGAGACGAAAACAGTTCGATGGGCTACAGTGGGATTATGTATAGGATTAGCTGGATTCGAATAGAGTAAGGAAAACGATTCGTCGAATTGGACAATTTAAGGGAGAAAATTACCAGAATAGACGAAATGGTCGCGCAGTGTGTACGTATAGCAATGTACCGAAGTACCAAAGTACCATGCGCCGACAATAAAAACCCGGTTGACTGCCGCGCCATAGCGCGCGTTCCAAACCTATTTCTCGTTCAAAGAGAAGAGCAGGAAAAAAAAACCAAGACCTCTCTTTTCAGTCGGAAGATTGTGGTATAACAAAAAAGAGCGGCGATAACAACTTCTTCGCCTCACCTAAAATAAAACACGTACTAGTCGTTCTACACTTCTTTACCTTCCGAACGGCTAGCTATACGTACGAGTACCGGTACGAGGTACGAGTATGTATTTCGGATAATGTTAATGAAAGATATTTAAATCTACCCGCCAGCCATTCGAACCTATAAATAAGAGGCCATTAATGGCGTTTACGCGCGCAATCGCGCTCTTCTCCGAGCTCACGATTATTTCTGATTAATGTGCACGTTGGACGGCGAAAATTCGCCACAATTGTTTGCGCGACTCGCCTCCAATTTGGCTTGACAGGTACGCGATTCGAGATTCGAGCCAGATACCGTTCAACAATGCCATCCGCCGACTGGCTACAACCTATGGGTGGTAGTAAACGTGATGTCTCGCAAAATAGTGTCCACTGTCGTCGCCTTTATTAAAGCCAAGTTGCCTCGACCGTAAATAGCTATCGCGAGTCGATTCAAGTGAAAACATCCGCGAAACTTTTTAATTAGTTGAATTCCCCCCCCTCCAACCTATGATAACGACGCCTCCGAGTTACAATGTTTGAATCCTTAGCTACTGCTTTAACGAGCGCCAAACGCTGGCAGCGGTTTGAAGTACGAACATGGTGCGAGAAAATTACTCATTTTCGGTCTCGTTAACAGCCTTAGTACGAAGGCGAAATGTAAACGGCCATTAACCGGACCGAATGCCCGAGACAAACTGAACCAAAATCATCGAAGGTTAGCTCGTTCGCGTTCTGTAGTCCACCATTGAACGGCGGCTCGTCGCGCCGATTCATTTGTATTCATTCACCGTTTATGAGGCCGTTTTCGGCCACGTTACTTTTACACGAGGCTAATAAGCGTTCGACGAATCTTGAAAAACATAATTATGTTTACATTAGGCGAGGACAATTTATACTCGAAAATGAAAGGGTTGGAGAGGTGAATAGATGTTGTCGAGCGAATTATAGGCGATGTTAAAAAAATGTTTGTTTTTAGACACCACCTCCACATAGTGTAACATACCTCGAAATGGGCTACAAAATTTTGAAAATTTGTAATTTTCCGAAAATTACCCAAAAAATTATTTTTCATTAATTCGAGTTTATTTATTTATTTTTTTAATTTTTTTTTTCTACGTCAAATTATATTTTCTTCGAGGTCTTTCTCTGATTTACACAAAAAACGGACTGTTTACTTTCATTTGAAACGCTCAATATTTCACATATTACCAAAAATAATTAATAAATTGATGATTCATGAATTTATGAAGTTCTGGAGGTGGAGAAATTACCCATTTCACGTTCCCCTCATAAATATTTAGTTATATCTCAATTATGTGGAATATCGAGTTTCTGAAAAATTAGAAAAAAATTCTTACACCTTTTGAAAAAAAAATTCCTGAAAAACTAAAATTTGAATTCCTGTTAATCTGACAAAAGAAAGTTCAAGGGTGTGATGTGCATGTCTGAGGTACTCAATTTCCAAAAATTTAAGTTGCTTTAAATGATTTGCAAAGGGGGAGGGGGGGGGTTATGAATTTTTTCAATTTTTAAACATTTCATTTTTGTTATGTTTTGCTTTAGCAGCTATAATTTTGGAACACGTCTAATATCCTTCATTAACAACGATTTAAGGCGTAGTCATCAAAATTCCAGTGTCACATCTCTTATCTTTTTTTTTTTTTTTTTTTTTTTTGAGATGAGAGGGTCACTTCTAGGTATACAAGCACTACTAAAAATCGAGTAGTAATTAAATCATCAATAATGGAATACATTAAACGTTTTCGAAGTTATAGCTGCTTTTTAAAACGGAACCAGATTTGTGTTAGTATTTGTATGTAAGCGACCCCCCCACGCCCCCTCAAAAAAAATTTGTTTGCGGGGTGTGACACTCGGATTTTAATGATTACGACATAACTCCTTAATAGTAGAGCATATCAGACGTTTTGCAAACTAGGGTTGGAGAACTATCGAAAAAAAAACTATCGATAGTGAAAAGAAACTATCGATAACTATCGATATTTATCGATAATTTTTTATAGTTTTTCGTTGATTTTTACTGGAAATCAGTGTAGAAAGACAGAAGACATGCTACACCGCTAAAAATGTTTTTTTTTTTTTTTTTATTGTATAAAAAAATGAAAAATCATTTCACAAATGACATTACAACACATGTAAATTTTTATCTCTTTCCACGTGACGTTCACCTCTTTGTTTTTTTTTTCATTTTCTGGTTTGCATCAGTTGCATCATAGATTGCACTGATTTTTAAACTTGTAAATTCACAGTAACTAACAACAATGTTACCTGTTGAATATTTTAGACAAAAACACTGCTTTATCTGCATAAAAAATTTTTACTATTATAAAAAGATCAATAACATATAAAAGTTATCGTTAACTATCGATAGTTGGAGTTATCGATATTTCACCAACTCTATTGCAAACTTCTAGATGTTTTTTTCAAAATATACCCGATTTAAGGTAATATTCATTATCACATGATGTGAACTCCCCCCCCACCTTCTACTATATGAAGAGACTATTTGTAGGGTTTAAATATTTATAATGAATGAAACGATTATCTATTTTTTGGTTATTATGCTTTGAAGCAAAAAACGACAAAAATGAGATTTTTCAAAATTTATAGTGCCTCCCCCCACCAAATCATTTAAAGCGAATGGAATTTTGCATATAAAGCATCATAGGTATGTATTTTCGAATGATATTTGTTTAGTCGAAATCAGAGCATCATACCTCGAGGTCTTTCCTTCTGAAAATTTTTTGAGATATTTTTCAAATTTTATTTCGTACTTTATTTTTATTAATAAAAAATTCACGTAGGAGCATCAATTTAAAATAAAAAATATCATTTCTTCGAAGGCGGAAGAAGTGGAAGGAAAAAAGGAAATGGATGTGGAAGTACCATAGTATGTATGTTTTTCAAATGGATTGCAATAAATATTTTACGAACTCCTGTATTTCCATTAAATTGAAATTTGACATTTTTTTTGGATTTTTATGCAAAAAACCTTACCCATGAAAGAACAAGGGGATTTTATTTTAAAGTGTAGTTTACTAAAAAGGAAAGTAAATTGTCTTAGAATTAATTTTTTTTGAAAGTAAAAATTTTCAATTTGCAAGTCTGAATCCACTCCATGATTTCTGAAGTTTATATTTTTGGAGTAATTTTCGATATCATTTGGAAACATATCAGGGGGTTGTATGTTGGTAGTGAGTAAGGAAACACAGAAAAAAAGAAAGAAAAAGAGATAAACAGAGAGATAGAGAAATAGATAGATAAGATCGATAGATAGGTAGATAGGTGGAGAAATATGGAGAGAGAATGCATACCTTGCGAAGAAGATGAGGGGAAAGAGGGATGTACTAGAAGAAGTAAAAAAATCTTCCTAGTGATTATAACCATGAATGAATCTTGATGAACGTTGAAGAAGAAATTCCAAAACTTTTTTTTGTTTTCTCGTAATGAAATTCAAATACCTACGCTGAAAGTCAATCATTACATAAGAATTTATCATTCATAAACGCAAGATGGATCCAAATGATTACGCTGCCCCCATAATCCACTTTATAATCATACGGCTGATGGATAGAAGACGATGAAAAGAAAAGAAGAAAAAAAAAAAGAATATGTCAATAACTACCAAACTATGCTAACTACAATAACTACATACTCGGAGCCATCAAAGCGTGAAATTTCGGGTCGGCCAAAATAGTAATAAAAAATATTATTAGATAGGTATTTTACCACTTTGTATGGGCGCGATAAGATAAAATGCGATCGTGACGTTATTTTGAATAGTGCAAAAGGGCGTTAAGAGAATACTGGCGTTGGCTGAAACACAAAATACCTAATTTATACAATGTAGCCGAGTAAGACACGCGGTTATCGCGTTCAGAGTTATAAATGCAACTCGCCAAGGTTTCCATATCGCGCCCAATGCGAACGTATCCAAGTGTACGTAGAACGTACATCCACAACACCTATGCATTAACATGGTACTATACGTATGTACGTGTACTCGTGTACCAACTGTGAAAGCCTACATTGTTCTTGGAACGTTAAAGCGTCGTAAAATGCATCGCGTTGGCAAATACGTACACGATGTTATAATAAGTACAACACTTAGCATTTAGTCTTTACAGACGACGCTTACGATACGAAAATCGAGTAATTTTTGCCATACCGAGTGTGACCGAGTGAAGGAATATTGAAACGCTGATTACCGATTATAGGATAATTTTAGCGAACGAATGAGACGTCGCGTCGTATTCAGTAAAGACGATTACACAATTTCACATCAAAGTTCACACCCACGCCAGTCTACGAAAATCTCGGCAAGTACGTCACACACCGAAACCAAAGAGTATCGGAGACCTAGATATTCGTACGAACAACGAACAACCCTTATCCGAAACGCAATACGAAAAAATTCCCAGGAGAATTGAAAGGTAAATGTAACCATAGCGCCGTCCAGCTTGATGAGAACCAGTTAATTTTGGAGCTTTTCACTCGCACCAATTCCGGTTTCGTTTCTTCACACACGCGTCTTGGAAACTCGTCCCTTCGGTGGCTAATCCGAGGCTATTTTAATAAACCGCATCGCGTATTTTCGCTACAAAGTAGCCAGCTAGCCAACCAGCGATGTATCTGTTTAACCCAATTATACACATAATGTCGTATTTCATTCAACGCTAAGCCGAGACAACTTTTACATCAAAATAAACCCTCTTCGAACAGACACCCATATACATTTCATCTATACGAAATTAACCCCAGCTCGATATCGGCGTACAGTTTGATTAAAAAATTCACTTTTTTCGAGAAATATTTTTCAATCCCAAGGGTAGAAAACTTATCGTCGAGTATTTGCGGTGTCGAAACCGAAATTAAATTTGTAACGAGCTCGACTTTCGCCGCTAAAAGCTCGCCGCTGGGCGTTCCAAACACGGTATCCGATATTTGTACACCATAAAATGGGGAAAAAGTTGTTTCATTACTCGAGTCAACATTCATTAATACCGATGTAAGGGGTCGAGTTTATTTTAGCCTGGTACTTCGACAAAAAAAAAACGGCCTTAGGTGGAATTTTTCATTAGAATTTGATCTCGGTTTGAATTTCGATACGAATAACTGTAAGTATGGAGGGGGAGGAAATTTTAGAAAACGTTTTAAAACCTAAAATTACTCTCCAGGCATTTTCAAGAAATTCGGTCTGAGGGCAATCTGCCACTTCTTTCTTCGGCCCTGACGGTAACAGTGATGACATTTTTTGCTTACGAATAACTCAACAGATCATGATCAAGGATTGCTCCAGCCATAGGGTTGGGAAAAATTGTTACGATTTTAGTTATCAATTAATTGGCAAAAAAAAAAATAATAATAATGGATGAAACTAAAATTTTCAACTGAATACACCATACAGCTTCCACAAATATTAAATTGAGCCTGCCCACAGCATTAGCCCTCCACGAATAGGGGATTACTATTATTACCACTATAGCATACTAGGTAAGAAAACAAAAAGTAAGCAGCCATGCTGCATCACTGGAGCTGAGCTTTCAATATATGTTTGTTCAGATTTGCAAATAACGTTGCTAACCCCTTCGTGTCTACAGGCCACAACCAGTACCAAGTCGGAAAACCCCTACCTCTACCATATTCTTGATTGAATAAATTTTACGACTCAGAACTTCCTCAAGAAGCCATTTTTTACTCCAACTCCCCTCTACATACACTCAGGAAACTGAAATGTTGATATGTCGATGTCTGTAACTCACTTTTTCGTATGAGACCAAAAACGAAAATGTTGAGTCATTATTTGCCTTCCCCCCAGTCTCTCTTAAAAGTTCAGTGATTCACCATTTTGAAGTTAATCGAAAAAACAAAAAAGTATTTTTTTCGCATTTTCACGAAGAATGCCTCACCAAATTTTGAGCGATTTTTACCCATACCCCCCCCCCGCCGCTATGAGCGCCGAATAAATATTATACCATACCAAGAAGTTGGGCATTTGTCAAAAAAAAAAAAAAAAAAAAACAACAGAAGAAAAGTAAAAACAAATATATATATATATATGTATATGACAAATAGAAATAATAAAACGAATCATTAATAGGAGATTCCGTACTTTCTGCGAAATCTGGTTTCATCAATTTCCAAAATAGAGTGAGGAGCTTGTATGGAATACTTATATACATAAATAACCAAACTTACAAATAAGTTATTCATAAAAAATAAATTTACTATAAAAAAAATCATACAAAAAATAAATAAATAATTTTAATAAAAACTTCATAAATAAAATTATTCTAAATTTCTCAAAGATTACATTTTTAAACTGTTCAGTCGACAACTTGCAAAAATTTAGTCACATAAATTGGAAAAATTCGATTTTCGATTAACCCTCATAGATTCGGTATAGTTTATAAATCATGAAAAATTATTCAAGATGTCCGAAAAAGCTATAGAGAATAAATTATTACCCAAAATTTGAAGAAATTTTTTAAATCGTAATTATTGTAAAATTACGGTAATTACCATGAAGAAACCATAATTACCACGTAGGTTACATGAGCACATAAAAATTTACAGTGATTACGGTCAAAATACCGTAATAATGGTAAATTTACCCGAATTACAAAAAGCTATAGAAAATAAATTACAAACCAAAATTTGAAGAAATTTTTGAAATTCGTAATTACTGTAAAATTACGGTAATTACGATAAAGAAACTATAATTACCATGTAAGTTACGTTCACATTGCGGTAAATAAAACAGAATTACAGTAATAATTTTTTTCGATTTATTTTCTTTGCACTGCTTTATAGTAATAATTAGTGGAAATGGTAAATTACATAAATTTACAGTAATTACAGTCAAAATACCGTAATAAGGGTAAATTTACCGAAATTACCGACTACATCACTATGCCGAATTTATCATGTAATTATGGGGATTAATTTAATTGAACAGATTTCACTATGGTCAACATTTTCATTTCAGCTAGATCTTTTTTTTTAGAACAACATTTGATGGACATTGAAATTCAGTCAAATTGAAATTCTATAGACCTTATTTTTCATATTTTCGACGCTTGTGAGACAAGGATTTTAAATTACTATTAAACGAGAAGCTAGCATAAGTCCAGTCAAAGTTTTTTTTAGAATTTATTCATCTAACTTGATTGTAGTGGTGTTCACAACAGCTGATGGTTTTTACGCCATTGTCCGAGGAAACCACTACAACATTTTTGGAAAAAGATGAGAACCCTACAGAAAGCTTATAATGTTCTGGATTACCTAAGCAGGTTCAGGGGTAGTGCCTGAGCTCACTGATTGCCCAAAGTTTTCAAAATTTCAACATTGAAGGATATGGGATTCAATCGAAGGAGAAATTTTGCAAAAAGTGCACAATTATGTTTATCGAACTTCTGATGGGAGTGGCATGTATTGTATACCCCAAGCGAATCCGGATAATCACGACTAATCTACATTTAAAGAAGGGCAGATGCTTCCTTTCCACTAAAAGATGGCATTTTCATGGAAAAGTACATTGGTTAAATTTTGCTTCCATTGAGATAACCAGATCGATTTTACTAACTGAACGAAAAGAGATTTCGAATGTTAAGGTAATAAGAGAGATATTTGTAAACACAAAATATCGCCTCAATACTTCTGTTTTTATAAAATCCAACAACCTTCGAATACGACCTAATTTCTTAGGTTTAAGGGAGAGTTCTACACCACTCAAAAGTCGAATACAGTGCAGCTCAAAATACTGAAATAACCCTAATCAGATCTTGATTTTAATTGCTTCAAACGCTAACATATTTTATAATTAAAATTTTCTTAATTGCAAAAAAAAAAATAATAGAATATTTCTAATTAACTTATGCCCTACTCGCGAGGATGAAAAGAAAAAGAGTATATGATTCAAACCAAAAAAAATAACCGCAAATTTAATTTCCGTAATTTCGTGACATTCGACCCTTACACATTCATTAGAAAAAGCTGGACGACGATTGTAGAGTTTAATTTTTAAATCCAGATATGAGCGACCCGAATGAACCAGAGACGACGTTTACGACACTCCAACGTACCGGTACGGAATAATTGAAAATGATATTTCGCTGAAAATGGTAAAAGTAGCGCGACTGAAGGTAAAAAAGTTACACAAAATGCAGGCGCGCGTTTCACGGTAATTGCGTTCGTGAGAAGGGTGCGCGTATTGCGGACGACAATAGTATATAGGATTCTTCAATTAAAGGATTTCACGCTCCACGTAAATGGCCGTACATACGCGCGGCGCTATCATCAACGCCTTCTAGATTTACGAAATTAAGTATCGTTCCAAGGTGAAGGGCGGCAGGGGTAATTGTTATGTCGTACTCGGTACAATTTGTACCCCGTTTTATGTGGCGGACAATGAAAAGGCGTATTGAAACAAAATAATAGAATGAGATTTTTACACAAGTACTTAGAAATTGGATAATGGATATAAAATATATATTTTTATTGTACGCCGCGCCGCGCCGCATACGGGTATAAAAGCCGAGGCGGGCTATTTAAATGAAACGTATTCCATTCGATACATAGCATGTAGCCCAGACGACGATGACGATCGGTAACCAGTCTGTTATGTAATGTTTATTACTCGTACGAATATGTTTAAGTATCTGCTGTTAGATTTTATACGGCGAATTAATTCCACGTCTGCGACGTTTAATGTTACGCTGACCCAATAAAATTGCCCATAACGTAGCGTATACTATAAAAATTTTATAAGCTGTGGGAAAATATGATTTTTTATAAGTAAATTTTCTTTTGTATTCGTCGAGCTACCGCGTTTTTATGGTAAGGCCGGGTATTTCGGCGACGAGAGTCGAGGTCTTCGCTTTTAAACATCGATTCTCGAGTGTAATGGTTTTTAATTAGCCGAATTCACAATAAAAACGATACATATTACAGTATATACACCATTTATGGAAAAATGGATCGGGCATGCACGTGGTGTCATGTCTTCGTACCTTCCAGTTGAGACTATTCGTAATCATGTGTGCAAATGCCCAACTTTTTAGTACACATGTCAGTATCACTCAAAGTTTGATCAGAGAATGTTCATGTGGATATCTGAAGTCACTTTTTTTGGATTTTCGATTACACTCAAAATAGTGATTCACTCAAATTCTGAGAAGGGCTAGAGGAAGGGCAAAGAGCTCAAAATTTTTACTCATAATCACATACGAAAGAGTCAGTTGAGGGCACCAACTTACCCAAATTTCAGCTTCCTAAGCCTAGCATAATTTAAATTTGACGAAAAGGCTCATTTGAGAACTGAGGATAATAAATACTATAGAGTATTTATAATGACTGGTCTATGTTCTAATTGGCCATATATTACGTGCATAATGACCAATCATAACGCTAGAATGTGATAAAATGTAGGTTGTTTCATTTCTACCTTCCTAAATAATATCGTTCAGTTTTCAGTGAACGACTAAAATTCGTTTGTGATTTGAATCATCAGCTGATTTATGTTTTTATTGTACGAGTTAGTCGAGGTAAATTTACCACATTCCAACTTGCTGATTGGTTGTTACAGGCGTGACGTATGACCAATTAGAACATAGACCAGTCATTATAAATACTCTATGCTCCAAATCCGCTTTCACAGGTGAAGGTAGAGAAGACGATAAAGGGTAGTGTGATGAGTTGAAGAAAAGTTCGGCAATGTTCAGATACTATCGTACTCAGTCACGTAAGCACGATTTTTTGGAGGGGCAGAGGGGCGAAAATACTACAAAAAAGTACATCCTATACTTTTCATAGTATTCGTAGCTACTCTCATTTTACATTTTCTCTCGCTACATTTTCCTGTCATTTGTCATTTAAATTGATACTTTTTAGCTGAATTTTTAATAAAAACGATAGCTATTACAGCCTACCTGATTTGGAAGGGGAATCGGGAAGAGGGAGGTCTTCAAATCTTCAAGTTTTCTGGCAAATGTCCAAGTTTTTGGTATATATATTTTTCATTTCCTCACACGCGTAGCCCGGTGATGATGAAATTCGCTCAAAATTTGGTGACAGATTCTTCTTGAAAATGCGAAAAATGCATTTTTTCATTTTTTTCGATATTCCTCAAAATGAGGGATCACTCAAATTTTAAGGAGGGGCGAGGAAAGGACGAGTGGCTCAAATTTTTTTGTTTTTGATCTCACATGAAAAATGAGTCACAGACACCAACATACTTAAATTTCAGCTTCCTAAATACACTTGGAAGGAAATTAAAGCAAAGAACAGCTTTTTGAGGAAGTCTCAAGTCATGGAAGTTCTTGACTCTTCTATATCTCCTCACCAAATCAATCTAAAAAGGTCAAACTTTGTATGTGGAGTTAGTTGGTGACAATAATATGGCCTCTTGAATTTGAGTAAAAATGGATCCAAAATGGCGGATTATGAAAATTTGAGGAAGGCTTGAGGAGCCTCAAATAGTTCAGATTTGATCAACGTGAATTCAGATGATTATTGGAAATAAGAAATATACTATATCTGCAATTCACATCCATACATGATGTTGGAGGGGAGAAGGGAGTCATCGATCTAAAAATCTAGTAGTGGTTCACAAGAGGTCGAAAATTTCTTATTGTGGTATCACATGGTAGGCGTTTCTAAGCATATGAAGGGTGAGCAATATTATTTGCAAATCTGAACAAGTTCCAATTAAAAACTCAGCTCTAGTAACGTGGCATGTATAAAATTCCCTCACCCAACAGCACGTTTGGGAGTGATGACTTTTTCAAAAAAAAAAAGTGTCATGTTTGCTTACATTTTTTTTTTTTTTTTTTCGTAATTAAATATATTTATTTTTTATGATATTTTAGAAGATTTTTACCCCTATTGCGATTCTTTAAATTTCATAGATTTTTTGTAAGTCATTTTTCTGGACATTTTTTATACCTACGATCAGAATATGACAATTGAATTATTAATGTTTAAATTTTCTGGATTATTAATAATATGGTTTTTTATGATAAAAATTTTAATTTTTCCTTTTATTTAAAAAATAACAATATTAAAATATATATATTTTTTTTTAATTAATTTTTTTTCTCAATTAAAAATTATTATTTTTATTTGTTAAATATCTGCACATAAATATTGGTACTTGGTAAGCCAATGAGGAGCCCAACGAAGAGAACAAAAAATGTTCATGGTGGGACAATGGCTGTGACTTACACTTACTCTGACCTCCTTTCATCGAATGAACCAAGTAAGCTTAAAGTTTCTACGTAAAGTTGGATGTGAACTAGAATATGAGTCCTTGAAGTTGTGTCAAAATGGGAGAATCATTAAAATTTAACAAAGGTTTGTAGCCTCAAAGAGTTGAAATTTGGTAAATATGTGCTCATACGATTCTCTTGGACGAGGAATACTAAGTATCTTTAATTCAACTTTTTAGTTGATTTTGGAGGGGAAGAGGAGGGGGGGTTCAGCCTAAACACTAAATGTGGCTGTAATAAAGCGCTCAACATGATCTACAAATCTGAACAAGTCGCAACAATTCAGCTCTATCATTACAGCATGGCTTCTTACATTTCTTCTTCGTATTCGAGACACCGTGCACTTTTATTACACCGTATGCACAGAAAAGAGGAAGAATACAGCTCAACAGGTAGACAAAAATAACGCCACTTTCACCGCGTGATCCCTTCGCATGGACAACCGGTCCAATGATCCTTCACTGCATCACGATTTACGAAGATACAAGAATTCACGACAACAACATCCATAGGCCACCCCATATATATCAGCGAAATTCATACTATGTGCTCGCTGGAACTGACGAACCACTAGTCCATGTCAGATTGCCAGCTCATCGATTAGTCCAGCGACGATTTGGACGAATGGAAAAACCAGCAAACGAATATTCCACACGTAATTAAACACAACCAGAGCCAGTTGACATTTTCCAAAAGCCAAGTACCAGGTACACCGCCTTTGTCTTCGAAGATGAAACGGTCTCGCGTACAGTCCAACATACCTGCCGCCTTTGTTAATCTAGCAGACATCCACCCACTTGCCTCCGCAGCCGATACTTGTTACGAACGGAATTCTTTTTATCATTCCGCCCGAGACCAGCCAACCTCCGATATTACCTCCCTATGCGTTAATGAAGCGATAAAACTTTCTTTTGTTTATACGTTTTCGCGTCTGTCGCATTTCGCGGCCAACTACAACTATTACCGAATACCGACGGACGTGGTTTGGTCAGTCGATGTGAAACTTGAGGTCGAAAATGTTAATATATTCGGCAAAAGCTGCGTCGTGAAGTTTTCAGCCCCGCGGTTCCCACAACGCGGAATTTCATTGTGCGGTCCCGTTTCGAAAAACCAGTTTTCCATATTGGGAAGGAGCCGGCTCATGACAGATTACTCTTTCGAGGGATGATCTGTGGAATGATGGAAGTCTCCGTGAACAGGTTTGCTACAGGGTGTACATACGTACTACGTAGTACGTACATCTTTCGTGCTTGAAAAAGTTGTTCGGTTTCGCAAAAGTGTATCGGATTACCGTACCCTATTATGTCCCGACGAGATGTTGCGGTTTCGGAAAAACAAACACTATGCAGGGGCACGGGGGAAGAGGTCGCACACTCAACAGAGCGTACTGGGGCAGATGGTAAGACATCGATTTTTTCATTGGCGTGATTTGAAATCAATACTGGAAATGAGCATTTGATTAGCCCGCCTGGTGGCGAGGAGGGGTTAGATCTGGTTTATTAACGAAACTCGAGAGAATTTTTCGCTAGGCTAATTTCAGATAATTACAAGCATAAGATGATTGGTGAATTACTGAGAGCCATGACGTGACCCAAGATACTACATATTGTGCTGCGAATATGCTTTCAGTCAACTTGGAAATATTTTTTGGATCGTAGAAATTAAGATGATAAAAAAAAATTGATTACTCTACAGAACAAATCGTTAATTCGATAATTTCGGTAATTTTTATTCTTTTCAGTTTATCGACATTCCTTACAAAGTTGCGTTTTTAGCATTGAAAAATATCAATTTTGAATTACAAAAAGCTTTCCCTCCAACACGTAGCATATTTTTTGAACGAAAAAATTTTTCAATTCGAACAAAGAAAATTTTCAAAATGGGCGGTGGGGGAGGGGGTGCATTTTCCTAATCATACAAATTCGAGTTTACATATCATCATATTAAATGGATTCTGGCGATTGTGATAATTCATAAAAAAAAAAAATTCTCCGCTTTATATTCATTTTTTGGTTTTGTACCTCATTACAGGGAGGAAGAGGGGGCTCACTAAATCCCGAAGAAAGTTTTGTCACTTTTTGTAGTTGACTAATACATCTGTATTGAATACGAAATTTTCCTAGGGGACTCAAATTTTTGCAGAGGAAACACACCTCTCCCCTGGGCTCCCCTGGCTACGGCCATAAGAAGAATAATGTAGACGAAGTGGTCCACCACTGCAAAATTTCAATAATGGCATACGTAATAAATTGATGCACATTTTCTTGGTTTATTATCAAGCACCACAATTTTTGGACATCAATAATGAAATAAGCAGCCATGCCGCATTACTGGAGCTGAGTTTTCAACTGGAGCTTGTTCAGGTTTGGTAATAATAACGTTGCCGAACCCTTCAAGACTATAGGCCACACCCAACACCAAGTCTAAAAACCTCTATTCTATCCCTTCCAAAATCACATATGAAGTTGAATTTGGAACAAAAGTAGTATTTCTTGCCATGAAATAATCATTTGAACACATATTTCTCAAATTAGAACAACTTGAGGTTCCTCAAATTATCTTCAAATCCTTATGATCCGCCATTTTGGATCCATTTTGACCCAAATTCAAAAGGTCATATTCTGGTCACCAACTAACCCTACTCTCAAAGTTTTTGACTTTTGTAGGCCAATTTGTTGAGGAGATATTGATGATTAATGAAATTCGTTACGGCAATTTCCCCTCCAAAAGTCGTTTTTGCTCCAACTCCCCTCCAAATTCACTTAGGAAGCTAAAATCAGTATAATTTAGTCACTTGGGCTCATTTTATCATATGACATGACAATAAAAAATTTTCGATCACTCTTATACCCTCACCACATTTTAGGGTCAATAACCCCTCCTTATCTCCTACAACATCATGTATGGAAGTGAATTGGGTATATTGTATGCTTTTCATCTCCAATAATCATCTAAGTTCATAATAATTACATTTTTACCAATTTGAGGCTCCTCAAGCTCTACTCAAATTTTGATAATCCGCCATTTTGGATCCATTTAAACCCAAATTCAAGAGGTCATATTCTAGTCACCAACTAACCCTACCCTCAGAATTTGACCTTTGTAGTTTGATTTGGTGAGGAGATATGGAAGATTCAAGAAATTTCATGACTCAAAACGTCCTCAAAAAGGCGTTTTTTGCTTCAACTCTCCTCCAAATGCACTTAGGAAGCTGAAATTTAGATACATTGGTGTCTGTAACTCACTTTTTCATATGAGATCAAAAACAAAAAAATTGAGGTATTTGTTCCTTCTCCGGCTCTCCTCAAAATTTGAGTGATCCGCCATTTTGAATTTTTTCGAAAAAATAAAAAATATCGTTTTGTTAGACTTCCAAGTAGAGTCTCTCACCAAGTTTTGAGTAAATTTCATAAATTCCCGCCCGCGCTACGCGTGGGGGAAAAAATATATACATCTACACACCAAAAATTTGAACATTTGTCAGATGATTACAAATGGTCTGAAACGTAAAGATTTGAAGACCCCACCCTCCCCCGATCTTCCCTTCCCAAATCAGGTAGGCTGTAATAGCTGTCTTTTTTGGGTTAAAAACTCAGCTAAAAATGTAAAGATTTGAAGACGCCACCTTCCCCCTTCCCCTTCCTAAATCAGGTAGGTTGTATACCTCGATCATACATTATATATTCAGATTATTTTATTATATGAAATGATATCATGTCCTTCAGAAATTCGGCTAAAAAGCTTCTTGAACGTTAATTTATTACACATAATCAAAAAAATGGTAAACTATGAGTGAACTTTTTGAGCTTTCCATCAAGACCACAAAAAAACTGTTGAGGGTAAACTTGTACAAAATTACGAGCTGAATATTTTTGCATTAAGCTATTTTTGTCACACAAGCCATCCTTCGGGAGATATTAGTGAAAAGTGAATTTCAGGGATTGAATTCCTTTCCTCTAGTAAAAGGAAACAAGTTACTAATTTTTTGGACTTTTTCTCGAAAGTCTGAAAATCACTATGAAACTTGGTGAAGTACTCTATCTTTTAGGACAGACTTTCTTCTTCCCAAGATGATTGGATACCAATTATAAGTATTCTCGAAATTTTAAGGACTCTGTTTCTATGTAGGTGTTAGTTAATTTAGGACGAAATTCCCCCAAAAAAATCTAACCTACGTGTAAATTATGATTTTATTTTTATCAGTTATGACATTATGCTTGACATTCGGTTTGGATGCTAAATGGTAATTTTTTCTTCTACTCAATCATTTCGTAGGTATCTGGCCCTGACGAGTCACGAACTATTTAATCGATCTCATACAGAACGCTGGATACGAGAGCAAGTGGAAAAATTGGCGTTATAAGAAGAAAAAAAAGATTAACCGAAATTCGTTTCACACGCTCGGAATGTCCGGTCCAGCAATTCGTCGATTCGACGCGAAGATAAATGAGGCAACCTTCGTCGCAAATTATTAATCACAGGTGACGATAATTGAAATTCGTACCAGACTGAAAACGAGCACGATACTGTACGTATACGTAATTCCGCAGATACGATCTGATGTGTACGTCTTTCGGTCTCTTTCTCTCTCACATCAGCCTATAATGTATAGATGATATAGCTGTACAGTGTACACATATGTATGTATAGTACGCACGTATCACATATTATACGCAGCTCTGCATGTACTGGTACAGTACAACGTAAAAGGACGATGTAATAACTTAGTAGCGGCGGTCGCGCTCCTAGAAAGAACAACAATCATAACCACAATAATAACAATGTACAAAGCAACATGTGAGATGGTTATTATAATAAGACGAAACGTATAAACGTGATAATGATGACTACGCATAAATATATCGCGCGACGTATCCTGGTGGGCACCCTTCACCCCTTTATAGAGCGCCGATGCGCGTTCGTAATATGAATGAAATGTGAAACCATCTTATTTAAATAATTCATTCCTGCGAGTTGGTTGTCTAACCTCCCTTCCAGACAAATATAATTTCAAAAGTATTTATAGAAGCGCCGCTACAGCGAGCGTGCTTCGCATACAATTCCTGCACGCAGTCTGGTACGTAGAAACGAATTTTTTCATTCCACATTTTACTCTATTCGTCGCTTTTCGGGAATAAAATATCCGCACGCTTAGCTCAGCTGGCTCGGGCCAATGATAAACGCGTTTCCATTAAATTTATACGTAATTTGGTAGACAGGAAAAGCTCTTGGACGACATAATTCGATACGATGCGTCGACAACTTGCTCTATTGCCTTTCAAACTTTCACACCTTCGAGATGAATACACTCGACGGATATTTATCACGAGGCGATTAAATGATGATTAATTTCAGAAAATCGTTTTTGTTCGTAGTCGTTGTGGATGTAAGCACCAAGGACGGTGGCGGTAACTCGATAAATAAAATCTCGAACGCACCTGTTTGTGGGTTAGATGAATGAATTCTTCACCGTGAATAACGTTTAATAACCATTTGGACGACGCAATTTCCTTACATCCCTCGATATTCTTTTCAGCTCTCGTCGACACAGGTGAGTTGGGGTTCGAGTTTTAAGTTAACTGGGGAAATTTTCAGCAGATCATACCGAATCCAATTGGTGTAACTGATTAATTACGTATACCTGACTTGTGATTTCTTTTTTACAGAGATGCGAGATGCGAGGGAGTGCGAAATTGTCTCAGTGATATAGGTACATCAGTTTTTTCGGTAAGAGGTTTATTTCATTTCTTAAATAGCGAATACCGCCAATGTATCGCGATAGTGTAATAAAAACACATACAGGTTATCTATTCTTGGAAGACTACAATAATTCATTCATAAATTCTTTTACGTTCTTGTTTGATTTTTATCGAAATATACTTCTTAGAGAACGTTGTTTTGTGGCTTTATAACAAATGTAGATATGTGTTACGAAGCTAATGAACGATACATTTTTTCTTTCATAAGTTATTCTATATGCTTCGGCTCAAGTACAAAGACTACAGAATCGCTTTTGACAATACGTTGTGTAATTAAAGTAATCGAGTTCGAAATTCTATCAAATTAAATTTCATTTACGCGAACACGCATTATGCTGTACTACAAGGGAAGGGAAGGGTAAGGGGGCAACTGCCTTATGTCTAGACATTTTTAGAAGACAAAAAATTCTAAATTTTCCCTAAAAAAAAAAAATGGAAAAATGGAAAATGATAATTTTGATAACGCAAAAATATGCGTTAAAATTTTTTTTTCTTCTCCTTTGTTCATAATCTCTAAAAATGTTCCATTTACATTGAAAAAATACTATACAAATTTCCACATCAAGAAATTAATTTCGAGCGTTGCGGTATTACATTTACCACACAATTTGTTGAAAAAGAAAGTTGGATTTTTGACTTTTTTATTTTTCATAATGACAAATTACACTCAAAAGTGTATTTCAAAATTGTTCTCACATATTTCCTCTAATAAATTTATTTTTCTATAATTAAGCGAGTTTCAATATTTTGAGAGTAATTTTCACATCAAACCGAATGCTAATTCTTCAACGTCGACGCAGTACAGCTAATTTTTCTTATGCTCAATTTTTCAGACACGATTTTTTTCGTATGAAAATGAATAATATTAAAAATTAGGAACTCGAAAATCAAGGAAAAAAAATTAAAACTGAATCATCCTAATGAGAACACTTCAAAAATGAAAAAGTATGGAAAATGCATAAATTAAAATAAAATAAAAAAATGTAAACAGCCATGCCGCATGACTGGAGCTGAGTTTTTAATTGGAGCTTGTTTTGATTTATTAATAACCTTGCTTAACCGTTCATGACTACAGGCCACACCCAATACCAAGTCTGAAAACCCCTACCCTATCCTTTCCAAAAACACTTAAGAAGTTGAATTTGGCACAAATGTAGTATTTCTTGCCACGAAATAATCATTTGAACACATATTTCTCAAATTATAACAACTTGAGCCTCCTCAAATTATCTTCAAATCCTTATAATCCGCCATTTTGGATCCATTTTGACTCAAATTTAAGAGGTTATATTCTGGTCACAAACTAATCCTACACACAAAGTTTGACCATTCTAGGCCGATTTGGTGATGAGATATGGAAGATTCATGAAATTTCCTGCAGCAATTTCCCCTCCAAAAGCCGTTTTTTGCTCTAACTCCCCTCCAAAATCACTGAGGAAGCTAAAATCAAAATACGTTTGTCACTTGGGCTCATTTTATCATATGACACAGCAATAAAAAATTTTCGACCCCTCCTGTACCCCCACCACTATTTTAGGTTGATAACCCCGCCTTCCCCCTCCAACATCATGTATGGAAGTGAATTCGGGATATAGTATACAACTTATCCCCAATAACCATATGAATTCATATTAATTACATTTTTACCAACTTGAGGCTCCTCAAGCTCTACTCAAAATTTTGATAATCCGCCATTTTGGATCCATTTTGATCCAAATTCAAGAGGTCATATTGTGGTCACCAACTAACCTCACACACAAAATTTGACCTCTTTAACTTGATTTGGTGGGGAGATATGGAAGATTCAAGAAATTTCATGACTCAAAACTTCCTCAAAAAGCCGTTTTTTGATCTAACTCCTCTCAATATGCACTTAGGAAGCTGAAATTTGGATATGTTAGTATCCGTGACTCACTCTTTCATATGAAATCAAAAACGAAAAATTTGAGCTATTTGCCCCTTCTCCAGCCCCCTCAAAATTTGAGTGATCCGCCATTTTGAAATTTATCGAAAAAACAAAAAAACTATTTTTGCGTATTTTCAAGAAGAGTTCCTCACCGAATTTTGAGCGAATTTTATCCACACCCGCCTGCGCAAGGCGAGTGACACAAAAAACGAAATTTCCTCAAAAACAGGTTTTTGCTAACTCTCCTCAAAATGCACTTAGGAAGCTGAAATTTAAATATGTTGGTGTCCGTGACTCACTCTTTTATATGAGATCAAAAACGAAAAATTTGAGCTATTTGCCTCTTCTCCAGCCCCCCTCAAAATTTGAGTGATCCGCCATTTTGAAATTTTTCGAAAAAAAAAAAAAAGCACTTCTGCGCATTTTCAAGAAGAGTTCCTCACCAAATTTTGAGCGAATTTTATGAATACTCGCCGGCGCTACGCGTGGGGGAAAAAAATATATATATTCATACCAAAAAGTTGGACATTTGCCAGATGATTACAAATGGTCTGAAAGGCAAAGATTTGAAGACCGCACCCTCCCCCGACCTTCCCTTCCCAAATCAGGTAGGCTGTAATAGCTATCGTTTTTATTAAAAACTCAGCTAAAAATATATACGAGTATGAAGAGAATTTGGAATAAAAATAAATGCAATGAAAAAATTCATAATATAAATATAAGGCTGAAGACATGCTTGTAGATTTATTAGTAATTTTTACAATGTTATACGAAGAATATAACAGTTACACAACCTTACCTTAACTTGATGAAAATGAATTGTGTGAAATATAAAAATAAAAATAAAAATTCAAACACCATTCGCTAGCACACTTTTACATTTCATCTCCCAAGTCCACACGGACACCTCGAGACCACTTCTGCCCGGTACTCTCTTGGACCTTATTTTCTCAAAAGACACAGGACTGATGTAAAATTGGTAATTTATTTACCCGCCAACCCTACCCGTAAGAATGACCTTGAATATTTTCAAGGTCATATATACAAAAATCTTAGATGAGAAGAATGTGAACCAAAGCCATAGAGAAAATAAAGATACGCACGATGATTTTACCATCGTTCTCGAAATATATGTCATTGGAATGCTTATCTTGGGGGCCTACTACGGTGCACAGTATCCATATACTTATATGTGGTGAAAAGATACGATTATATTTACCATTCGACTTGGGAACTTCACTCCTTTCTTTATTGTATTAAATGTATATATTATGTCATTTTGATAGCCTACAGTCGGTACAAAAATGCGATATCTATGTGAATACTGTGAATACCTACAGTACGTATATATTGCCTGCATAACGCATACTATAGGTATATTGGAAAGATGACATTTCCAAGCATCCTTATCTGCTACGAGACATTCAAATATTTAATGGCGTTTCTATTTACCAAAAAAATACAGCTATTGATTGCTGCTCCGGCGAGTAGTAAAACCTTCGTTTCCGCTGCCGAGTTAATAGGTTGAAGGCGTCCGGATTCCAGAGCAGATGTAAAATTTTACAAGAGAAGAAAGTGACGTCCTTGGATTTTGGCGCGTGTGCCGAATTGGAGGGAATTTTTTTATTATTACAAATTATAGGTTAAATCACAGCGCTATTAAATGTTAATGTGTACCTATTCAGTATACACTATACGCGTATGTATATGTATAATATTGAAATTCAAAGCGTGCCAAATATGGAACTGATTTATCAGCGGTACCCACATTATTGTGAATTGAAAATTTACCGTTTGTTTTGCACGTTTATCTGAGAAAAACATTACCCACATGATTAGGAATTCAATCTGATCGCATCTGGTAGGTCGTCAATCGTCACCGCCTCGCGAAATTGGCGCGATAGTACAACGATTACGCGATATGTACCTGTAGCATGGTGGCTGGCACATACTCGTAGTCGTATTGTCGTACATAGGCTTTTGTATGGAATTAAAATACGTTCCAAGGCTGGGTTGGCGGTACGAGCCTCGGTATAGCGTTGCATTTTTGTACCTGTTCTTCGAGGGGCTAAGTCGCGTCCACTTGTTTACAAAAGTCGCTTCGTTTCGCCGTTCGTACGAACTGTACGAGGAATAAATATTTACCTTAATGGCTATATCTACTCGTACGAGGCTCGTTTCGCCTTCGATTTTCTCCACTTGGAATAGCCTTGAGTGAGGCGGACTAGACGATACCGAATATAGATTCGAACGTTTAATCGGCCCAGCTCCGGATACCGGATAGCAGCGTATTTGCATTCGCGTAATTATATCGAGTGCATTCCGAGAAAAGCTGCTCAGCATCACATTATGGTAACGAAAATGCTACACGATGCCACCTTCCACTGCCACCGTCAATTGTTCGTACATAAACTACATTCGAGCAAACAGATTCGTACCAATCTGTTGCAAAACCAGTTCGAAGGTCGGTCGCCAAAAATCTTCAGTCCGGTGGAATTTATACCCGCAAAAGAACCAATACGAGTAAAATTTTTCCAAAAACAAAGAAACACGCGTCCATCAAACGTCGCTCGTTGCAGCCGAAACCAGTCTATTAAGATTCCACGTCACCTCCGCATTCCGCACTTCCCCCTGTGCGGGGCACAAAGTATAAAAATTTCATCCATCAGTATCAGGTACAAAACCGAGTCCAACTCGTTATACCAATACGGTTGCGTTATAAGGGTCGAATTATTCTCGTGTATTCGGTGAAGAAAAATTAATGAAAAAATCGCAGCACGCACGTATTTGTATTTTCTTTCCAACTTGATTAGGTTTTCAAGAAGTCAACGAGGGTCGCGTTCCTTACCCTACGCGGATAGGGGTGCTTCTTTTGCTCGTTCGCCGATCCTAATAGTAGGGTAAGGTATGAAATTATCGCCGGCGAATGCCATCGAATACGTATTGAAATTCTCGTATTCGAGATTTATTCGCTCAACCAGACCGATTATACGGAAAATGCGAGCCGAACGGTGCTGCAACCTACGTTGTAATTTGCCAGACACGCCGGCGAATTGGAAAAATAAAATTCGATCCGACATCGCAGGTACTACCGCCATCGGTAGAAAAGTCTCTGCAGGTAATTTTAACGATTTCGCGAAACGTGATCGGAAAACAAAAATTACACGCATATTTTCATCAACATCCCTCTGGCGTTCATTCATTGATTCAACGATTCCAATGTACGCGTACATAATCGTCAAGGTCGATTAGAGAGAAGAGTACACGGCAGTTCTATGCGAAACCAAATCTCGCCCGAACAAGTGGCTATGCAACAAAAGAAGGAAAAGCGTAAACAGCTAAGTCGTTTTACCGCAGCCGTCAACAGCAAGGGGGGAAGGGCGGGAGTTGCCCTGTACATACTTTTCAAACAGTCTTGAAAATGTACAAAAATATATTTTATTTTTGAAAAAAATTGTACTGCTGCGAGGACAATGATGACTGAACTTTGAAGTGTGTATATAAAATTAAACGGGTATTTATTGAAGAAGAAAAACCACTGGATAAAACAAAAAATTACGCTGCACTGCGGACCCCCGCCCCAATGAGGGGAAATCTTGGCTAAACTTTGGCCCTTTATGATTATTAACGTTCGTCACACTCGTTAAAAACGGAGATGGGAAAAATACAGAAAAATGTTTGCGAAGTGAGCGTCTCGTAGTTCATTAATATACTGATACATGTATGATAAGTGATAACATATTGATGGATTATCAATGAGCCAGATGAAGCGACAAACACGATCCCGGTAATTCCAGAATCGGCTGCCCACTTCGCCGTCCCAAAGAACGTCATTTCGTGCCACAAAGTAATACTTGTAAAAAATCAAAGACTAAATCGAGTATTACAAGTTCAACAAATAGAAATCTCTAAAAATTAAAAACAAAAAAATAATAACTAGAGCGGACTCCAGCCTCGAATAGTTTCACTTTTTTGGTCATAATAAAAATCTGTGAATCATGCAGAACATTTCAAAAGAAAAAATTAGAGATCCTGTATAACTATCTGAAATTTTTTTTGATTTTTTTTTTTTGTTAATACACAAGATAATGCTCGAAAAAATTTAATGAGAACAATTTCCAAAAATTAAGGGAATGCTGAAAAACATATTAAATTCTCAAAAAAAAAAATCCAATAAAATGCGAAATAGGTATAAATACAAAAATTAAGAAGTCTCTTCAAAACATGTTTAAAAAACATTCACAAAATAAAAAACTGATTGAAAATTTCTAAAAAAAAAATCAAATAATGAATAATACGCGAATTCATAAAAATTAAAAAAAAAATATAACCCTTTAAAAAAATTCTACTAGCGAGAAAACTCATTAAATTTTTTATTTTGTTTTCAACATGTTGTTCTAGCATTGAATCTGGGGTTTTTTTTGATTTTCATTTGAAAAAAAAATGATGACCCTTCTCCTCGCCAAATAAATTGGATCTTTAAATCTCGAGCATAATTTCTGTTCCAAATCTACGTAGAATTTTCAATCAAAGTAATTTACATCTGGTGGCAAGTTTCAGAACTAGCGAGAAGCAATAAATTAATAAAAAAAAATAAATAAATAAAAAAATAATCGAAAATTAAATATTCTTTGTAAAAAAAAAATATCGAAAGATAGATTTTTATCGATACTCAATACCCGAATTTTTATATTTTTCAATACTTTTCAGAAATTTGTTTTACCTTAGGAATTTTTTTTACTTTTTTCGTGTATTTAGGAGTTAAAAATGACGTAAGATATTTCATTACCTGAAACTTTCTCAAAAAGCTATTATCAATTCATTTCCACCTTACCCTAGAAGGCTAAATTCGCAAATTGAAGGTAAACATCCATACTTTTTGTATTTTTTATCAAAAATGCATATTTTCTACGCATTTGGCCAAAACTTGACCCTTATACTCTTATTTTTTGCATATTTGTTTGATTTTTATACAAAAAAATCATTTCTCTATTTCTTTTTCTCCACTAATTCATTTTTCAACAAAGATTATTTTATTTTTTCAAAATTCATTTTCAATTAGAAACAAATTGTTTAAAAAAAAAAATTTGTTCAATTTTTCAATTCCTTTTTTCAAGAATAAAATTATTTTTTAATTTTTAATTTAAAAAAATTTAAATGAAAATTTATATAAGATACATTTTTTTAAATAATTTTCTCAAATCAATTTTTAAAAAATCCCAATTTAAAAAAATACAAAAATTCCTTTTTTTAACATTTTTTTATTTAGTAACATTTTTTTTTTTCAATTTATTCCTTCAAAATAAATTTTTCAATTTAAAAAAGAAAACCCAAATTAATACGAAATCAAAATCAACAGAATCCAATAGCTCAATCCACCCGTGCCTCTGATCCTAGCGGTAGTTCACTGCATGTTGGACTTAAAAAAAAACTTTTTTTTGTTTTGAGGGTGGGGGGTGAGGGGGGGTAAATTTTTAAAAATTTATTCCTTCAAAATTAATTTTTCAGTTGAAAAAAACCTAAATTATAATAAATTCAAAAATTCCTTAGTTTCAACATTTTTTCTTTGGGGGGGGGGGAGGAGGAGGAGGAGGAATTCTTTTTACAGTTTATTCCTGCAAAATAAAAAAAGAATTGTATTTCATTTGCGATAATTTCAGCTTGAAAAAAAGAAACTCACAAATAGGAATGCTATCGTGTAAATTCTCCATCAACACATAATACTCTGTATGTGACATATTTTGATTTAATATATGCCAGTTCCACTAAAAACACTTATGAGACAGTTCCCTACATAAAAATATTCATCATTTACCAAATTCAACCAGTGTAGCCAGGTTGGACGATTTTCCCCAAAATAGTCGACTTCCAACATGTTTTTTGCGATCGAAAGTATGGAATGGCGACTACTCGCAAATTGGGCGATTTCTTACTATGCCAAAATGTATAACAAATTCATTCAATATCACCCTTTTGACCCGTTTCATTTTTAGACATTATTTTGTTTTCGTGATTTTTGTACGAATCAATGAATCATCAATTTTTGATAACTCCGAAGAACTGGATTTCCCATCGTTTAATTCGTATTTAGACGATCGTAGAAATCGCTCAGAGTTTATTTATAGGTTTGGGCGATTTGGGCGAGTTGAGTCGACGAAACCAGCGACTTGAACCATGATAAACCTGGTAACACTGAATTCAACTCGATCGATTTGCATTCAACGTGATATGGTCGATTTACTCGCAGACTACTTAAATATGTAAAACTACAATCGCGACTACAACAAAGTATCGGCGCTAATACTAAAATACGTACAATTACAAATAAAATAAATGCAAGAATTTCTTCGACTTACCCTTAATTGGCAAGGGGTAACTGAATAATCAGTGTAATAACAAAGTTTATTTACAGATATTGGCGAACTTTGTCGTATTTTGCTGGCAATCAGCAAACAGTCGGCGGCTACTAATTGTAAGAATTTTTTTGGCACATCACATTTGCATATAAATCTATCTAAAAAGTTCACGGCTAGTGGGAAAACTGGTCCGAGGCATCCTTCTTCTTCGCATACCTGCATGAGAGGGGAAAAAAAATCACATCAATCTATTTACCAACTTGTATAGTTACGTGGATATGCGAACAGCTGAAACCGATGATGTCGCCTCGCGGCGATCGAAGTGAATTTTTACCTTCGCCGATAACGTAATCGTGAAATTACACGTTATCGGCGAGCTGTATTCGGACAATGGCGAAATTTTTTTCATATTTACTCCCTGTCGTTGGTTAATTTGGGCATCTACCTGGTTACGAATATAGAGAGGAGGAAATTTTACGATCGCCTATGTCGGTACGGACGCCCGAGTATATAAGTATTATAGGGATGAGAGAGAGACGGGATAGAGAAGTACGTAGGTCTAGGTATACGTAGCGGTAATAAAAGCACGTACTTAATTAGAAGTAATTTAAAGAGAACGGCTAATACAATAAGATATAAAAATTAACACGCTATTAAAGAATTTAAGAATGTGACTAATACGAAGACTGTGGTAGAGAAGGGTGTTAGGCGCCAGCCTTGGGTCAATAGATTATTATTTATAGTTGTGTATACGCGTGAGAGAGCTGGTACACTGTAGAGGGCCTTAGGTCGATACAACGTTGTTACACTATATGAACCATGAATCCTGCGCGTTTCCTTTATCTGCGGTCAAAATTCCAGGAAAGATAAACAGCTGGAAAGGATCAGTTTTTGAAAGTGAATGGCCGCCGAGTTCGGAATTCTTTAGCCGACGAAGAAGCAAGGAGAAGAAAAAAGGTTCGGCTGTAGAACCTGTTAAAAGACTATTCATTAAAACGATTCCGAAATCGGTGTACCTTATAAAAATATTTTTCGGGGAACAGGTTGCGTTGGCCGCTAGAATTTTATCAGATGACACCTTAAATTAATGATAAAAACCGTATACACGGCGAACGGTGAGAAGATGTAACCACGAAGCGCACAGTGCACACTGCACACTATCGTAACGCAATGAAAGAGGACTTGATTAGAGACGGGCTCATTGACGCGGTAGCCCGAATGACCGACATTGTCGTTGTCGCCGTCACCGATTAAGTCACACCAGCGAAATCCTGCGATCGAGTCACGTTGCCGTGAACTTGGACCGACGTCGATTACCTTCTTGACTTTCTAACGCTGTTTTCCATTTTAATTCGTTTTCAAGGTCGTCTGTATGGCGTTATTTAATTCACTATTTCGCGCACTATCTCGATGAATTCGGCCGAAGATAAGTTGCGCACGTTCCAATAAATTTTATCGCAATCACGATAACATTGCGACGTACCCACTACCCTCCACAGGGGGTTCAACTGTTCAACTTTTCATCGATACGGATAGCGTAGACGTCGACCAGCGATAGATATACGTATACTCGAGTCCATAGTTAATCACGAAATGGAACCCCACGAAGTGGTAATTAACGCTCGGTTATGACTTCTCACCGATACCACCGACGTATAATGCGATACAATGACAATTACAAAGTCAAAATAGCATATACCTGTTGAAAAGGGTCTCACGTGTCGTCGTCGGTAGTGCACCGCGTGCACTTCTAAACGACCCGACGACATCCAATCGAGGTACCGTTAAACGACCTATTTCTACCACACGTGTACGCCGTACCAAGTGACGTATTCCAGCCAAGGTGCAATTTCAAAAACTCGCTTATCGCCAAGTCAAGCAAATACCCATACAGACGAAGACGCACGATGGGAAAAAATAATTTCGCTTTCCGTCATTCTCGCTTTTTTCAATCAGCTCCAGGCAACAGGTGTGTAAATAACAGTAATTTAATTTTTCACCGTCGACACCATTCGTAGCGTTACGTTTAATTAGTAAATACTAAATAGTCGACTAGTAGCGTCGAACAAGTTGTGCACGACGTACCACTGCAAACCGGTATTCGGATAGCGGAGAGGAGGGTGATAACGACCGAAACCCGTTTCAACCTTTACGCGCTGACAACTAGGAAGACGAATCGTACCGTTCATCGGTACCCGCCAGTCTTGTCAGTTCATTGGCTCTCGTTATGATATACGCGTTATTATCGTCTAGAACACGTAGCTCTATCAGGGTGCACGAATTATCGCGCGGGTTTTGTTTACGTTGCAGAATAAAGAGATAGTATTGCGTAAATGTACGAGTCTTCGTCTCCCCCTCGCCTCCAATCACCTTATATTCTTTATGGGCGAGATAAGAGGTTACGAAATATTGATCTTGAAAGGCTAAATGGAATATGTAAGTATCGCACCCGTCCATTACGCGAGAAATTTGAGCAGCGTCGTAACGAAAGATAATGAAAAAGGTGTCGTGTTTTTTTTCTCCCTCTTTTTTTTTTTGTTATTGTTTGTTCGAGCTATTACTACAAAGAAGAAAGAACATAAGTGAAAATCAACGAGCTATTAAGTAACAGATAAGAACGAGTGAAATTAGGGTGCACCACTTGCCACGTAAAGTTGAGGTTATCGTACCTTTACGCATTTAATCCACAGTCATTAAACGTACATAATAATTTTTTATATTATAATATATTGGAAATAATTTTTAAGCTAAACGAGGTAAGATATTCAAGAGGGAGGTGGGCTGGAGAACTGAAAAGAGGAACAGGGAATTGGGAAAATGGCCACGATGGTTACATTACAAAGCTCTATTGACCTATAGATGAATCATAAATATCTGACGATGTGTCGAAAAAATGAAAAATTATTATTTTGGAATTGGAGATTTTTTTGGGGTGGGGGTGGGGGAGGGGATAAAATGAAATTTTTTGATATACTATTTGTATAGAAAAAAATGAATAAATAAAATTAAAAAAAAACTAAACAAGAATTATATACGATAATGGGTTTATTTTTGTGGGGGGGGGGGAGGAGCGCAGTATTTAAACGCCAACCCATTCGACTGACCTATCAAAATAAACTGAAATTTCACGCTGATTTCGAATATAGAGTGCAAAGTACAATAACCTAAAACAGTTTCGAAAAGTTCATTTTAAGGCGAGGGGAAGGGGGGAGAGTTTTTGGTTTTTCCTAACCTAGTCGAGTAACCTATCAAAAAATATTAAAATTTCACGCTGATCTCGAATATACGCAGGATGGCAACTGAGTTCCGAGAATTTTACCCTCTGACACCTCTAAATTATTTTATTTTGAAAATAAATATTCAAAATCGTTCAAAATAATTTCGTCCAAGATCGACGCGCTTCTTTTACCAGTTTTACCACCCTTGA